>VDFB02259954.1:0-98031 GCA_007258455.2 Sequoia sempervirens
CAACTTGGGTGAGTTATTAAGTTATTTAATTAATATTTCACTAATGTTATCTAATGTTGAGAAATAATTAAATGACAACTTAGAGTAATAGCTTGTTGGAAAGGTGAGTAAATGTTTGAAAAGTTGGATGCCTATGCATAAGGGGGTCTTTTGCACATAAAGAATTATTTAATTTGGAAATGTAAAAGTGTCTTTTCAGAAAAAAAAAATAAAAAAACTTTTTGGAAAAAGAAAAAACTTTTCAAAAAAGTTGTGAAAAAAAAAACATTTAAAAAAAATATGTAAAAACAAAAAACGTTTTTTCAAAAAAGCAATGAAAAAGCTATAAAAAGAGGTTTTGGGGGCTCATTTGGAGATGTTGAAGATTTTTCATATTGCTATGCTGTTAGATTGAACCTGCAAGTTCTTCCTTAATCTTTTGAGGACGAAAACTATCATTGGATTTCTAGTTTCAGATTTGGGAGACAATCACTAGCTAGATTGGAGTGATTTCATTTTAGAGATCACTATTGTGCTTCAAATTGAGTTTTAGTTTTGGATATTGCTAAGATGAAGTTGTATTCAGTGTTTTGAGGTGTTTTGGGTGGAGTTTGAAAGGAGTTTTCCTGTATTATGCTTGTGGTTGTGTTTGTATGCTCATTTTCTGAGTTTCCAAAGCATCAATAGCAGTGTATCAGTTCTGATTTGTCCAAAGTACAGCAGCAAAAAGGGTGTTTTCAGACCTATACCAGCTTTCTAATTCATCCATTCAAGGTATTACGTTGTTATTTCATAGTTGAGTTATTGGGTATATGTTATTAGGCACTATAGTGGGATGTTTCAGCAGTTCTTTACATCAACACTTTATATCAGCAGCTGATCCTCTTATTTTGGTGTTCACAATGCATATGTGCTAATTTTGTAATGCTTTAGATGGTTATACTGTGGAAAGCTTCAATTTTTATGCACTTTATTTTGTAAGCATTAGATGGTAGTATTGCCAATGGGTATAAATTTGTTATTGCTGATGTATTTATCCCACTGAACAATTGGTAATATTGTAATAGCTCACCATTGGATAAGTGGAAGAAGCTGTTTCTACTTTTTTCATCTTCAAGTATTGTACAAGCTTTCCCATTGAATAAGTGGATGTGCCCTTGTAATACCCATTGAATAAGTGGTTGATTATTTCTTTTAGTACTGTTTGTGCACTCCATTGGATAAGTGGTATTGGCTGGCTTGCTGCCTAGCGCCTTACTTTAAGTTGTTGACTTGGTTTAATTGTAATTTGGAACACCGTATGCTCTCATTGTGCCAATAATGGGATCTGGGTGATCAAAAATAGCGCCTTGCTTTATGTTGTTGACTTGGTTTAATTGTAATTTGGAACACCGTATGCTCTAATTGTGCCAATATTGGGATCTGGGTGATCAGAAAGTGGGAAGGAAGTTGATTTGCATCTCTATTTCAATTGATAATATTAAAAAAAAAAAATCTAGGGTGGTTATTATAGCTCGATAGTCAACACACATCCTCATGGTATCATCCTTTTTCTTCACTAGTACTATTGTAGAGGCAAATGGACTAGAACTCGGCTTGTGTGGTCCATATCTAGTAGCTCCTTCATTGCCTTTATCTATTTCTTCCTTGTGGATCCTAGGGCAATAGTAGGAAGTGGTTATCACCGGCCTTGTGCTCGTTTCAAGCTCAATAATGTGCTAAAACCCTCAGGCATGTGACAATCTTAGGGGAATGTCTTGAAAAACCTTGCTGTGCTTGTCCAAAACAGCTTGCACATCAATATGATAAGCATCTCTCTTGTTCATGGATGGCTGTTTTGGTGTGACTAAGCAGTTGGCCACCCAAGCTACTTGTGCCCTCTTGAAAGCTCTTTCCATTTTTTTAGCAATAAGTACTTGGGGGGCTCCATTTTGGATTCCCTTTAGAACTACTTCCTTTGCTTCACTTCTGAATTTCAATTCCATTGATGGGTAGTTATGTGAGAATTCTCCCAAAGATTGTATCCTTTGTACTCCAAGCACCATGTCGGTATCTCCTAGTGTGATCACATAGAAATCCTCACATATTGAGTGATCTCCAAGAGTTATTTTTAGTTGCTGAATTTTATGTGCACACGGTATGGTAAACTCATCAGGCGTAGGCACATTGAATCCCTTGATATTTTTAGTTGTTAAAACCCTTCTTGCTACCAGACCCTCGTTTATAAAGTTGTGGGTTGCTCCACTGTCAAAAATGATGGTGATCCTCTGGCCTGTTAGCACTTTACAAGTCTTGAATGGGATTGTGCCTTTGAGTTCCCAAGAGAGTTGCAAGGGTTCCTTCACCCAGGTCTTCTCCTTCTTCGTTAGATTTTTCGTATGCCTTCTCAGCCTCAACTTCTATTTCCTCATCTGACTTGAATTCAATATAGTGCCCCTGACCTTTGCCAAGGCATGTGTGTCCTCGCTCCCAAGGTTCTTTGCAATGGAAATAGGATTGCTTCCTCTCGAGTTCATTTTGTTGTCTTGATTTTTTTTAATGGTGGCAGAATCTTTTGTGTGCTTGATTCTCCCTTTTGGATCTTCTTTTGGTTTATAAGTGGAGCGCTAGCATAGGATTTACTCCAAGGTAAGGAAGACTTCAAAGTGAGGGCCTTATTGATTGCTCCTTGAAGAGTGGAAGGCTCCAATGCCTGACTAATCCCTTAATTGGATCTACCAATCCTTCTACGAACAAAATCATAATCCTTTTCTTAGATACACCGGGAACTTTGATATCTATCCTCTAAAAGTGTTTAAGTTGTGCCAATTCTTGAAAGTGAATTTTTGGATCAACCCTATCAAATCTTTCAATCAGCTTTTCACCAAATTCTTCAAAAGTAGTGATGAGACTATGTCCTTGTGTCACTATGCTGTGGGACCATCATTCATGGGCTACCCTTTGTAGATGGAGTGAGGCAAACATGATGGGTTCTTCTTTGTACATTGGATTTAGAGACGTGTAGCTGTTGATTTTTTGGATCCAAGCATGGGCTGAACACTTTTGTGTCCCATCAAACATAGGTACAGGAACCTTGTCCAAACATTGTTGCAATTCCTTGTTAGCTAGATTTTGAATTGTTTTCTTCTCAGTTCAAGGACCATTTTGGAATTGGATGTAGCAAAATGCAAAAAATGATAGATTATACCGATTTTTTTGCTCTAGGGCTTTGTATTTAGTGTGCAGGGCTGAAAAGTCATCAATCAACTTTATTGTCTCTTCTTTTGGTTGATCTCTTCTTTACAAGAATTTTTGTTAGAAGGGATTGGGTGAAAAACCAATTGTTGATTAATCCCCAATGCACTTCTTCCAATATGTGATTTTGGAGTTCCGAGAGCTTTTTGACCTTGCACAAATTGCACCGACATTGCCATCGTGTCTTTGAGTGCTTGGGCCAATTCTCTCTACCCTGCATCCAAATGATCATTGCATCGAACATGGCTTGATTCTTTTCTTTCTTTGTCAAATGATGCCTCCTTCTGTCTACCATCTTGTTTCCCCCAAATTGTGTAAACCTTTGATCCGCAGGTTGGTGGGACCAAGGCTTTGATATCATTGTAATATCCTCAATTATGGTTATTGTATATTTCTATTGATTTAACTCCACAGAAGACCAATGAATGAATCTTAAATCCAATAAGATCTAATGCAATAGGTAATATACTTAACAAAATATGGAGAAATGAGTTATAAACTCTTGCAAAATGCATGGTCAACACAACAATTCGCAATAATTGACTACTCCTCTTATTACAATGGAAATTGCACTTATAGTCAATTCAATGTATCAAGATTTTGGGAACAATATAATTAATATTATTATTAAGAAATATGATGAATCCACAGCCAATGGTTCTATAGGAGCCACCTTAGAATTACAAACCCTAGGTGCTAAGAGAGCCGCCTTAAACTTAGACAAACAAGCACCACCCGAATAGCAAATCAGTGAAACTCAATTATAATCCCTGTGTGGAATTGCTTGTGACTGGTTTAGGGTGTTTCGTCCACTAACCAGCTATGTAAATCAGGCGGTTGACATCCTCCAATCTCTAGTGATAGAACAGGGTGTCCAATGACAACTATTCAAGTAAAATTAATGGATAAATGAACATGCCTTCTCTCGATCTTTGTCATGATTAAATATGTAATTTTCAAATTTTTTCTCCCTTCCCTCCAAAATATACACGCACACAATCCTTTGCTGACACTATTATTTTTAAAATAATCAATTTGTTACGTAACACCCACATTCCCCATAAACTAGGCAGCCAATTTAAAGACTTACATTTCCCTATGTTACTTAACTAAGCCCACATGAAGTGAAAAATGGGCTTATGGGTGGATCCAGAATCTTAGGGGAAAAAGGGACATGACAGCTTACCACATATCTGCCACATGCTTTGTTTTATAATGAGTAATATTTACTAATGCGGCTCATATGAGTATCTGACTAATTCTTAGCTTCTTTCGAGCAACTACACTAGACACTAACAATGGAAGACCAAGAATCACATGTTAGAGTTCCACCTTAGAAGTCACATTCATACTAGAAGCCAACAACAGAAGATGAAGAGTCATGACTTTAAATTCCATATCAGATGTCACTTTGGGGATTTGAACTAGGGTCTCCAAAATGAGAACCCAATGCTTTAACCAATTGAGCTTAACCCCTTTGACATCACATGTTTTGTTTGTAGTCTGGCCTTTGTTTTTGTTTTTGTGATGCCTTTGGCATATTCCAAAGAAACATTCAACAGTGCATTGGATTATTTTTGTTGTTTCTGCATATTAATATAGTTTCTTCCTTTTGATCTTTGATTGTAGTCAACACAAACATGGGTTCTACTATATATTGTGCTCTTTGTTTTTTTAATTTCTTTCCCAAGTCCCTACTTTTCAGTAGTCCTATTGTAAGTTTGCAGATTTTGAAAATTCTGATCTCGTGATAACATGCATCTTAAAATATACATTGCAGGTTGAATATGATCCAAAATTGATTAAATATGAGCAGCTATTAAATGTGTTCTGGTCCAATCATGATGCCACTCAAGTTTTTGGACAAGGTCCTGATGTGGGTGATCAATACAGGTAATTGACCTTTGCCTGCTGACATTTTAAAATGTCATGTTTCCAGCCAAAACAAAATTGAATTTGGTTATTGTGTAGCAGGTCTGTCATCTTTACCAATGGGAATGAGGAGGCTAAGCTGGCCGCAGTGAGCAAAGAAAGAGAACAAACTAAAATAAGGGACAATTTAGTAACAACACAAATTCAAGAATTTGAAACTTTTTATCCTGCTGAACCTGAACATCAGGTAGACGTTGTCATTTCTGGTTGTTTGTTGATGGTCTTGTATGGAAAATCATTTTTAAAAATTGCCCGTGAATGCTTTCATGATTCATCTACTTTAATCATTTTTCAATTAGCCAATAGGCTTTTACTGTGAGCATCCAATTCAAAAAACTGATGGTTACTTTGTCTCAAGTGAGGTAACTTTTTTCACATGCCATAACTACCAGCAGATAGGATAAGAAAAATAATATGAAAAGACATATCTCAATCCAGCGGATAGGAGGATGAATACACTTCTGACAAAAAAAGAGTAGGCAGTGAATATTTGATATTATATATTAAATTTGCATGTTTTTGGTTTTTTGTTTTATTTCTAAAGTGAACCACAACATCATAATTGCTGATCGAGTAGGAAAAGGCTCTGATGTTATTGGGAACTTCCAGGGTGATGTTCTGATATTATAGCGACTGGAAGATTATGAAGATTGACAATAATTACCATGCCATAACTAGGCATGCCTGTATTAAATTTCTGATGCCAGCTCCCACAAATATACAGTGAAATATAAACTCCTATAAAACCAGTATTTTGCAGTAATTTTTTACCCAATTCAAATTGTCTCACTATTATCTGATCTTGTTCGAGATCCATAAATATTTGCAGTGCTTCATTTTAATCATTATGGACCAGAAGTCTTTCTGCTATGTTAAGAAAAAGGCTAAGCTGCGTCATTGTAAGATGAATGATGGTGGTCAGTAGAATGGCAATGATGAGAAGGGAAAAGTGAGTATTATACACCTCCGTGGTTTTTCATGCAGTCTTCACTGGGTGGATTGCTTGATCCCAAGGTTGCACCCAAATGGTCTGGTGGTAGCTGTACACACCTGCTCATATGGGATTTTGGGGGGCTCCCATTTGAAAGGGACTAGGTGCTGCTTGTCTGCCAAGTTTATCCCTCATTTTTATGATTTCAGTTCTAATAAAATGCCTGCTTCATTGAATTTGTCCCACCTATGTCAAAATTCATCATTCTGATATGCAATTCTACAAATTGTAAGGACTTTGGGATTTTGAGCTTTTCTACGGTTTCCCACACTTGTTTCCTTCATGTCATAGATTTATCACTGTAAGTTATGGTGGTTTTTGCATCCACAAGATTATCAGCTTGCAACAGTTATCTACTTACTGTGAACTGATGCATACATGCATACTTATAGTGAACTGAGGAATAATTGAAATCGTGAAGTGCCTAGTTGCAGGTAACATTGGTTTGCCTGCTTTTCAGGACTGCAAAAAAACTATATAATTCTTTGAGGACTCAAATTGTAACTTAATCCTCACATTGCCATGATTGCTTCTGCTGATTCTAATTTTTAATGGAATTAGTCTGTAAAGAAGAACCCATTTACTTGTTTCACCTCAAATGTTATTATTAATCTCAGTTTTCCTGGGTGGGGTGCCGATTGATGTAAAGAGCGTAAGTGGAAACTGATTATTTAAGTAAATTCTCCTTTGGTTTGCCTTTCCTCGCTTGCATATCTTGCTTTGTTTAGATAGAGGAAAATTGCAGCAAAATGGAGCTGCCAATTGAGCCAATTTTGATGGTTTTTAAATATTGCCATTCCATATAGAAAATTGGGCCAAAATAGAGATCAATGGGACTGTTCTGAGTCAGGGCACATATTTGTTTTAGAGATCAATGAAATATATGCATCTGAGCTGCAGATCTATGGTATTTTCAATTGATATCACCACTAGCCTGTTCTAAATTTAGATTTCAACAGTCACTGATTTGTCATTTGGATATCAAGGCATTTTGTGAAATTTGGTATTATTTATGTTCTTACCCTTTTTATGATTTATATTCTCTGAAGATGCATTCTCACACAGAGAATTCAATTTATATATGATGCACTTGGAATTGTGAAAAACTCAAATTTGAAGACAGCATTTGAGCATAACTAACCTGCATCTTCTTCCAGGAACTGGGAAATCTTGCCATTTACCCTAGCCAAATTAGAAAAGATTTTTAGGACCTTGAATCCCTTCTCTTCCAAATCGCCCAACGGAAAAAAGAAAGCTATCTATACATATTGAGATTCAGAGTTTTATATGTATATCATGCATTCACTTTAACTTCTATCCATTTTTCAAAATTGAAATGCATATGGATTGAGAAGATCCAATGTCAAGTTTTGAGAGATAATGAAGTGAATTTTCAGTCCCTTTATTCCTATTTAGAAACTTTTTTTGAATCTTGGATGTATTACTTCAAAGGCATTTTTACTCGTACTCCTTGTTAGAAATCTGAAATAGATTGAATAAGCCAAGGAACTTTTTAAGAGAAAATCAAAGTTCCATAAACTGAAAAAACATAAGAATGGGAACTAGGACTTCAAGAGATTATGCAATGTCAATGTGACAATACTGCATTAAGGGCTTTCAAGTTGAAAAGATATAATGCAAAGATGCATGCAAAAAGATGCAAGAAAGATTGTCAGAAGATGCAAATACAAGCTAGGTAGTGAGTTTATATAGAACTTAGGAGAGGATGCAGGTGGCAAATCCAACCAATAGGAATCAACCACAAAAAGTGGAGATGGACCACCAAAAGTGGAGGATGCCATCAAAAGTGGAAAGTGTTCCACCCTTTAAGGAAGGGACACCGCATCACTTATCTCTTAGTAATAAACTCACTTTATTGTCCTAAGCAAGCTTAATAAAGTGTAGAAAAAATTTAGGATTGAGGGAAAATAAATTAACCCACTAGGAAAATAAAAACCTACATCAACACCCCCCTTAACCGCAACTTAGGAGGATGAAAAAGATGATGGGTTCCCAACAAATGAGGCCATGTTAGGTACCTATGTACATATCAAATTCTTCCCCAAAGAAGAAGAAGCCCCCCACTGCCCCCCCACAAATAGAGAGAGAACACTCCCTAGAATAGAGAGAGAATAGAAGGACTAAGTAGCCCCCCCAAAGATATCCAATGGTAGATGCTTGAAACTGGATGGAGAAGATAGTCCACAATCGTTGAACAACGTTCCTCTCCTTAGGAAGAAACATAACCAATGGTGTATGCAAGCTATCTCCCAAGTCTTGAAAGGAATATCTAGGAAGAAAGTGCAAGATGTATGAAGTCTTTGAAGTTGGCTCAAGTATCCCCATGTTGATATTGAAAGTAGTCACAATCAAATCAAGGCGTTCTAGGCCACACTATTGAAGATGACAAATCAAGATCTCCTAGAGATTGATGTAGAGCAAGATCCAAAGACTCAAGTATCTCCTCTAAAAATGTCTTCTCCAAATGATGATTCAAGGTATCCACACTCATGTCAAATTGTGATGAATGATCATGTAGAGAATGAACAAGAGGGTCAAAGTGTTCCCTCACAACATTTGAAGAAGAATCAACTTCATCAAGGAGAAGACAAATACAATCAATAGTGTCTCCTAAATCTGTAATATGTGTCTCCATAAACAAGTCTGAAACTCTTGTCAAGAGATCATCCCACAAAGCTATATTTGGAAGACAATGGATGCCCTATTGCAAGAAGTCATTGGAAGCTTTCGAAGAAACAACTCTGGACTTTGAAGTAGCAACGGATGCAAAAATAGTGTCATCTAGATAAAAAATGAGGGACTCTACAAACAAACTAGAGATGTTTAGTAGAAATTGGTCCCAATGGACTGAATCCAAAAGACATAAATGATCCTATTGCAATGAATCGTTGGAGGCTCTTGAAGAAGCATCTTTGGAATTTGTAGCTGCAATAGGTGATATTGATGTAATCTCAACATGAGGATGAGAAGCAAGAGAAGTCTTTATGTCGTTTGAATGTTTAAGACATGCATAATACTCAAGCTCCTCTAAAGTATCATCATCAAAGGGTATATTATCTGCATCATCAAGTGGAATGAGGCAATTTGTAGTAGGATAATCTGGGAATTGAGAAACATGAGGGTCTCCAAACATCTCCCAAATTTTGGTCCAAAGTGTGTGGGGACATTCAATGTCCACTATAACCAACATAGTGTAATTATCAACATGAGAACCAGTTACTCCTAATACATCAATTCTGTTACCTCGTACTCATTTCCTTCCAGGTGTGTTTGGTTCAGGCATGAACCCATAAAGGTAAGGCAAAAGTTTTAGCCATCTGAGATGGGTTATAATGCCTTTTTTCCAAGACTCGTAATTAGCCTTGTCCAGGATTATCACAAAAGGATAATTAGAAAAACCCATGATACAATCCTCAAATGATTACAAAAGAACACCAAAAGAGAACATCAATACACTCCCACCCTTTTCACTAGTATCAAAGATCACCCCCCCAAATATTATAAGGTTGACACTTTATAATTCAGTGCGATTACGAAGTCTTTTCCAAAATACAATGCTCAATAGACTCAAAATAGCCAAAATTACAACTTCTGATACAAAATGAATCTGATCCAAAATCTGGAAAAATTAGCCTTATGGTTGTGTATTTCTCTTCAATATCTTTCCAACGCCTACTTGTTTCAAAAAAATGGAGCATCGAGGTGAAAGTTTTGAATTTTTGAAAAAAGTTGCAACAAACAGCTTCAACCTGCAATATTAGGGCTCACTGCCAAGGGCTCATTGCCTAGGGAGATTACTTCTTCTGGATTACAAAGAAATAGTTACAAGGAGGTTAACTACCTCAGCAACTGAAGAAACCACCACAATAGCTCTTTACTATCGGCAACCTTTGGCTCATCACCTCTAGCAACTTTTGGCACAATAAAATGTAGACACCTTCTGCTCACTGCTTCTGGGAGTCTTAGGTGTTCTTGCACGCACTTTGATCTCAACACACAGTCACACATACATCATTCCATGCTACATTCATCTCCAAAAACTTTACCTTGCATATATACCTTCCACAACCTCGATAACCTTCACTAGGTCAATTTCAATGAAACGTATGCACCTCAAATGTGCAACCACCAAATAGGTCGGCACCAAGCACCTCCGCGGTGGAAAGAAGTGAGGGCGGACCACATCAAGGGTTAACCAGGACCCAAATCTACATCAACACGCTACACCAGGCTCCTACAAACCATGAAGCTTGTTTGCAAACAATGCTAACACACCAGGTTGGCCAAATTGGCATTAACACTATCAAACAACCAAATTCACACTTCACCAAGGCCAAAAACATCTTGCGGACTATGTAGCAACATTACAATACACCTTGGAATATGCCAATATCAATAGAATATTCAAAACCACTCGCGCAAACACATGAAATTGAGAATTATCATCCTGTGCAACCAATCAGACTGCCATAGAGATAGAACACATGAACTAAGTTTGCTGAACAGCTGGACACTAGTCAAACCAAGGGAAGGTAGGTACAGGCAATATTAGCACATTTCCAAATCTGCAAGACAAGAAACTTTAGCTTGGAGAAATGCGGAGTAGTTCCATTTCTCCTAGACATCCCTTCTCACAAACCAGAGATAATCCAACACACTGTCAAACATATCTTCTACTGCCACACGATCCAAAACCAAAAACTCTGGATATAACACTTTCAAAAACCTCTGATCATCACTTTCAAACCGCACAAGCGCATCTTCAAGAATGAAGAAATGCGGAGCAAAATATAGAACACTTCCTAGTCACCTTGTGCAACCTTTATGCAAATTTTCTCAAAAGCACTTGGAAACCAAGTGACCCTGCTGTATCTGCAACACCTGCTCAACACCATACACACCTTCTACTAGAGGTTGACATCAATGACAACACTGATGATAACATAGTGCAACAAGAACATACTAAGACTAACAGCTCCATTATGAAGTTTTTTGTTTTACTTGAACCAATGTAAGTTTGATTTTTATTATGTAATCCAGATTAAACCTTTTAGGATGATTTTTGTTGTCATCAGAATCCTGGAGTGTTATTCATTGTGGAGAATTCTTTAAGGCTGTAAAGATGCTTTCAGCCATTTTTAAAATTTCTGAGCAGGGAATGAAAGCTCATTTTTGGGCAATCAGGGATATATGCTTTGAATATGCCATTTTGTTAGCTCATTGATGTTTGTTCATTTTGAAGGCTGGGTAAAATCTTATTTCCTAGATGTCTGAGGTCCATATTTATGGATTGTCTCTTGTTTGTCAAGTTATTATCGCCATAATCTTCCTATTTATATTTGTACCATTCCATCTTGTTTGCCCTCTTAATGTAAATTTGTTGCACAAGAATCTGTTTAACTTTTGCTTCCTGGAAGTGAGCTTCTTTTGAAAGAATTATGGTAAACAGAAAATATGCCCTTGTTCTAGGGAATTTATCTGTGAAAGGGCATTCTAGGGTCTCTTGTACGTAATAGTAATGCCTAGAATCTTACATGGTCGTCTCTATATGTTCTGTGTAGTATAATGGGGTCAATGCCACTCGCAACAAAATTTAACTTCTTACAAATTTAAAATATTACTTTTTGCTATTAACATCACCAGGAATCAGCAATCATAGTATCTAAGTACACTTATTATTAACGTGTCTCTTTTTTGTGTATGTTTTGCACCTGTAGAAGTTTGAGCTCAGGCAGAATTCATTACTTCTCCAACTGATTGGAATGTTGCCTGAAGAGGAGTTCACAAGGTCCAGTATGGCTACAAAATTGAATAGCTATGCTGCTGGGATGTGTGCACCTTCCATTCGTAAAGCCATTGATGCCAAGGTCAATGATATTCTCAAAAGCTGGCCACTGTCACGCCTTCTAGAGGAAGTTTGACTTATGAGTGAGTTCTTATATCAGGCTGTTTTAAAGCAAGGCTGGTATGTAATTTTTATAGCAAAATGCTTTGTGTACTTTATCAGCTTTTAGTCAGCTATCAGGTACATTTCTTCTCAAGTTTTGCTAATCATAGTGTCTTACCCGGTTTGTGGGCCCATCCCTAGTTGAAGAGAGTAATTCATTATAGCATTTCTATCTTTACCGATCTTACTCGAAGGTGAGTATTATCAAACGACTTGAATATATAGGTCAAAGGCCTTGCAATTAAGGGTTGCAGATAAAGCCTCTACGCATTTCCAACTTGTTTTCCAATGTATTATTACTAAATTCAAATTTTCTATTTTCTAGGCAAAGTGGGTTTGCTCATTTTGAAGTTGTTTTATTTAACTGTTCTTGTCTGTCATGTTACAGAAAGCAATTAGATTAATTTTTTGTCATGGTATTTTTTGCATTATAATATCATAATTCTTCCTCTCTTTCTTTGTGTATAACCTGAAAATCATCAGTGAACTTTGTTATTTGTATTTCAATTTCAATTTGGATAATTTATAAATAATCTAATTTCAGTTTTCTTTTGTTCCTCTACGATTGATGTGATTAATACAAAACAACTTGACCATTATGTTTTATTCTACATTTTAAAAGTGAGGATTATACATGTAAACAAGCTGTATTTCAACTCGCCTGGTTTCCTCTTAGTGGTTGATTCTTTCTATTCCAAGATTTCTCAAAGAATTCTCATTTTGCAAGGACCCGTCCTTTTTTATTGACATGGGTAATACACTTGTGATCATTGTAATATAGCTTTTTTGAGTGATCTTGCATTTAAACTACACGATCTATCTTGGTCTTCCATGTTACAACTTTCAGCTCCAAAAACTTTGGTTTGGGGCAATGTCTGCAATAACCTTTACTCAATAAATGAGGATTTTAGTCTCTTCAAAAATAGATTTCCTTGTTTGTCAGTGATATATGATACAAGCTTAGTCCACTGGTCGGGTACCAAATTTGAACATCTATGCCCGTATGTATTGTGTTCAAGGAAAGTATGTTGATGCAAAAACATTGGAAGGAATTCTTATTGAAAACTTACAAACTCTTGTTTGTCAGTGATATATGATACAAGCTTAGTCCACTGTTCGGGTCCATGTATTGTATTTAAGGAAAGTATGTTGATGCAAAAACAGTGGAAGGAATTCTTATTGAAAACTTACAAACTCGATGCATTGATGGAGTTCACAATTAATGCTTGTGTATGTTAGTTTATTTGGAGGCATAAATGAATCATTGCATGGGATATTTAGAAAAGTATACCAGCATGCATTTATTTAATTTATATATTATAATAGAAGTTTATTGATCTTATACCAACAAAAACAAAGTAAAATCTTAGAAACGTTGTTCAATGCAGTCACCATGTTAACTACTCTTACTTTGTATTGTTGTTTGTCAGGAAGAAGTTTGTTTGCGGCGTTTCGCAAAATCAAGTTTGAATTCTGATGTCGTAGTATTTCTATTTTTCACTTTGAATATTCAAATTGGCTAATAGTTGGGAAATTTGGGGAACAAAAATTTGACTAATAGTTCAAGTTGTAAAGCAATTTTAATTCACATTTTTACAAAATTTTCTTTTAGTCTTATTTAAATTGTGGGAGTTTATTTTATTAAACTTTTTAACTAAAAAATTCACCACAATATTTGATACATGATTATATTAGATTCACCTAAATTTTATAATTTATTGGATGAAATCTAAATTAATTCATCAATAATATATAATAATTAGTAGTTACTTTAGGGCCATATTACAAATATTTAGTTGCAACCATTTTTTTATAATATAATCTAACGGGCCTTGTATTTTGCTAAGTAAAATACATCAACAATTTGTAATTCTCATGGAGCTCAAAATAGATTTTGGATTGTTGATCTCAATGGAGATCAATGATCCAAGAGCAATTTCAAGCTCCATGAGCAATACAAATTATACATTTTGCCTTGTGGAATACGAGAAGGGCCGTTAGATTATATTTTAAATCAATGTTGGCAACTAAATATTATAGACTCTACCTCTTAAAACCATCAATCATTTTTCACTTTTGGTAGTAGTAGGTGACTTTATAGAAGCCTTGTTAACCTTGTCTCATAATACGAAATGGTTGCACAAAGGTCCACAAAATTGCAAAAATGTTGTAGTTTTGTAACATTGTTTTCTCAAGAATGGATGGAGTGAGATTATCTAAGAATACTCATTGGATTTTTGTCAAATATATATATATATATATATATATATATATATATATATATATATATATATATATATATATATATATATGGTACCATATATATATATATATATTAAATTGTTAAAAGGTGTCCCTGCGACTCAGCTCGACGTGTTCCCTTTATGGGGCATGCTGAGGTGAAGTCCTTTGAGGATGCATGCAATAGCCGCATACCACATGCATTGGGTAAGTTTGGGCCTCAAATTCAAATTCAGAACTAATGGGGAGCAAACCCACGGCCCAAGCCAACTCCGCTACCCGTGCAGACCTATGTCAAAGATATATTAGTGTATCTTAGGTAAAGATCTATTGAAAGAAAGGGACAACCACTAACCTTTTCTTGGGGCCCTTGTTAGCAATGAATAAGGTCAATAAATTTAACTTCAATGGAGATTTGAAATTAAAAATGGTTAATGAATGCTTTGGTCATCATCTCAAAGGTTCTAGTGGAAGTGTGTGGCCAAGAGTAGAAGTACTTAAGGGCATGTTCTTTGAGTGAATGATGAAAGAGCTTACGAAGGATGTGATCATTGTAAACATAATCCAAGTAGGAGTAAAATGTTCAAACATGAGTAGTAGGATCTCCTTTGCCATCATATAAAGGAAGGCGCGAGGCTTTGAAATTAGGAGGAAAAGAAAGGGCTAAATTGTCTTAAGATATAGGATATTTCCATTTTACAAATTTATTTGATCTCACCCAATCACCTACAATAGTTCATCCAAGGAAAATCTCATTTGATCTTGTTCTAAGAATTTTTTTTTTTTTAGCACAAAATGGTGTCTCCAATTTTTAGATTTAGAATTACAAAATTGTTTATTAGGATTTGTAAATAATATTTATTTTCGAAGGTATCCTTTTGAGGATCATGCATATGTCAATGGAGGATTAGGATCCCATAATGCAAAATTTCTTTGATAAGTTGAAGTTTGGGTTTTCAAGCTAGATTGGTGAATCCTTATGTAATGAAACAACTTGCACAAGAGAAGAATATAATAGGAAATAGGTTGGAAATACTTGATAATAAATAGCCAATTCAAGGGGTAAAGCTCTAAATATCTTCAATAAGACTGCAATTGGCAATATGATGATCATTAACTAACCACTAGGTCTTATGTCTACCCTACTTTTGCCTTGGATGCCACCTAGACCGACTTGCTACTTAATAAGACTATATATAACTTATTAAAAATTAAGGTAGCCATAAGATGCCTCCTCATAATCCGATGCACACTAAAGGATTAAAGGTGTAGCATGCCCACTCTTTTTTTTCAAATAAGCGTTATCCTCAATGTTGATTAGTTGTGGATGCTTTTACACAAAAATCCCCGTTTCCCATGTAGCATCTTCAATTGGAGAGTTCTTCCATTTGATCAAATACTCTACGATTGCCCTCAATTACAATTGCTTAGTGCATGTTTGAAGAATTATGTTAGGATCAAAAATTATTTTGCCCTTCTTATTAAGCTTTGGTAACTCAATATGTGTTGCAACTCTTTGTTCAATATCCTTCTTTAAGCATAAAAAATAGAATACTAGATGCATTTTCATTGATATAAGTAACTCCAATTTATTTTATATGTTACATTGCCAATCCTCTACAACATCTTGTAAGGACCATGCTGCTTGGGTGCAAGCTTGTTATCCTTTCTTAGTTGTAATCGTACAAAGATCCAATCTCCCACTTTAAAAGTCCTTTCATTGCAGTGCTAATTAGTTTGTTGCAAGATTCTATTATGTGCCATTGCCAAGTTCTCCTTAAGACTAGCAAGTGCCTTAGCTAATGTTGAATGCGTTCTTCACCAACACAAACCTTTGGGTGTGCCAATGTTGGATGATAACCATATAGTGCCAAAAATGTAGACATTTTAGATGATGTATGAAAATAAGTGTTATACCATAATTTTGCTAGTGGCAACCATTGCACCTATCTCTCTTGTTTATTTAAAACAAAACATTAAAGATAACCCTCCAAGCATTTGATAACCATCTTAGTCTATCCATTAGATTGGGGATGATATAATGAACTACAAGCAAGTTGAGTGCTCAAACATGAAAATAAGTCTATAAAAATTACTAGTGAATATAGGATCACAATCACTTACTACGACTTTTGGAGTCCCATGTAATTTTAGAATAGTATTCATGCATGCTTTTGCTACAACATTTGCTACAATTAGGTGTGACAAAGCACAAAAATATGCATATTTGGTGAAATGATCAACAATAACCATGATGACATTTTTTCCTTCAAATCTAACCTAACCCATGATGAAATCCATGGATACCTTTTTCTATCTTTGATTTGAAAGATAAGGGTTGTAGAAGACCTTGAATGTTAGTGGTTTTCCCCTTATTTTGTTGGGAAACCATGAATTCTATTACAAATTTGAGCATCCCCTTTGAGTCGATCCCAAAAAGAATCTTGTTTGATTCTATGGTAAGTCTTCAAGAATCTTGGTGCCCACCTACTAAAGAAGCATACAATTTTGGCAGTGCCCGAAGCTTAAGGTTTGAGTTCTTACATATGTACAACCTATCCTTGTACCATAAAGCATTTTCTTTCCATGCAAATTTATCTGATATAGTAGAATCTTGGCCTCATCTACCCAATCTACTTGTAATATGGAAATGACATACAATAGTGACTTTGGGTTCATCACTCCTAGATAGAGTATCAACCATAACATTCTTGTATCCTTTCGTATTGATGATCTTAAAGTCATATCTCAACATCTTTGTGACCTATTTTGTTGTTCCTCAAATGGCATCCTTTATTCCAAGTATTTAAGATTATCACGATTTGTTGCTTGTTTGATTGCATATAAGATAGCCAAAATTTATTTCTCACAAGTAGGCTTTAGTAAATTCTAACCTTTGAGTTGTGACTGTCAGATTCTATGGGTCTTCCTTCTTACATGAGTAGTGCTCTTATGCTATGTCTTGAAGCATCACATTTGAAATTAAACATTTAAGAAAAAATCCAGTAGCTAGAACTAGAGTTTAGTACATGGCTCTCTTTAGTCGCTTCAAGGCCCTGGTAGTTGCTTCATTCCATTGGAATGAATCTTTATTCAACAAAGGTGTGAGAGGTGGTGCTATGCTACCATAACATTTATAAATTTGGAATAGTAATCTACAAGATTTAAAAAACCCCATAGATTCTTAAGAGTCCTAGGCATAATCCACTTTACAATGGCCTTGATCTTATGAGGGTAAACTTTGAATCCCTCATGTGAAACAATATGACCTAGGTACTCTAGTTCTTTGACTTCAAACACACATTTGGATGACTTAGCATAAAGCTAATGCTAGTCCAAAATGTTCAAAACTTGATTTACATGTTGCAAGTGTTCCTCCCAAGTTTTGCTATACAGTAAGGTGTCATAAAAAAACACCAAAACAAATTTCCACAAAAATCGCTCAAAGAAACAATTCATCAAGTTTGAAATTTAGATGGCGCATTTGTGAGACCAAAAGGCATTAGAAAAAAATCATCATGGGTTCGAAAGGTTGTCTTATGCACGTCCTCATCTCTAATTCGAATTTGATGATAATTAGAAAAAAGATTATGTTTGGTAAATTAAATCATTTTATTTTATGAAATGATGACAAGCGGGACTCTATGCTTGCAATAGGTGGATTCCTGCGTGGCGAGTGGGCTCTCTAAGAACAATGTGCTTCCTTTGAATCTTGTGGTCGGTGAGGTGCGATGTGTGGGTAGGGGCCTTCCCTCTCCTCCTGTCACTTCTGCTATTGGTGCTGCGTGAGGTTGTGTGGCTGGGGACATTGTTCCTCCTGTCACTTCTGACTACAAATAAAAATATTTTTCTGATGCTGCTTGTGCCCAAGTTCCTCCTACTCAGGCTAGGGTTTGCCCTTTGCCCTGTGCCCTTGCCTCCCTTGCGGTGGTTTGTGGGCCAGAGGTTGCTGAGAATGAGGATTTCTATGTGCATCAAGGTGTGGTCTGCAGGTTTAACGGCTTGTGGCCCTCCCTTCCGGATCTCCATCAGTGGGTTTCTGTTTCCTGGAAGCCTATTGTTTCTGGGCAGATTGACCTCTATCCCAGTGTTGGAGGTTTTTTCTTTGCAACCTTTTCTTCCTCTGAGGATCATGACCGAATGGTGGACAAGGTGTGGATGTGGGGTGTTCATTCACTATTCATTCGGCCTTGGTCTCGCTCGTTCAATCCTCTTATAGAGCCTCTGAATACCAAACCAGTTTGGGTTCATCTGCCGAATCTCCCTCTTCAGTTTTGGGAGGATTCTTGTTTTGAAGCTATTGGCAATGCCATTGGTAGCTTTTTGAAGGTAGATTCTACGTCTCAGGATCTTAGGCATACTATGGTGGCTTGTATTTTAATCGATTTGGGCATCTCCAAACCTCTCCATGGTGATGTGGTATTGATGGTGGAGGACAGACCTTGGAAGCAACTTTTGGACTATGAGGGGCTCCCTTTTCAGTACAAGAGTTGTTTCTCTATTGGTCATTTGGCCTCTGGCTGCCCCCTTGCTCGCCGCAAAGGCATTGCTACCTGGTGGAAGGATGCTCTCTCAGACCATCTCACGGTGGGCTCTCCCTCTTCGGATGATCCCTCTGAGAACCCTTCCTTGGTGGCTGTGGCTCCCCAGGATCCTCCTCCGTTTATCCCTTATGTGTAACCATTGCCTCGATTTGCTGTCGTTGTGCTGACTGATTCTGCTCGTCCCTCATTGAACACTTCTGCTGATCCCTCAAATGCTCCTGAATCCTCTTTTGTTTTTCTAGCTTCGCTGCGTGGAGGCTCTTTGTCTGTAGTTGTGGTGGATGGACCGCTCATCTCGCCTCGCTCAGTTGAATTTGGTTATGAGCCTTCCTGGTTTATTGTGTAGAAAAAAAGGACTCCCCAAACCGTGGCCTTGAGTTTTGGGTGTCAAATCTATCCCCCTAAATTCTGGGGTTGTCTAGTCCTAGTACTTCTTTTGACATGCTGTCTATCGGCTGTTTGTGTTCTAGTATTGTTCTGTGTGTGGCCTGTTTGGCCTATTCTATCGAGCCTTGTGGCTCTTGTTTGTAAGCTCTTTCTAGTTCATGTCCTGTTTTGAACTAGCTCTTTTTGGGCCTTGAGGGCTCTTTGTGTAAAGGGTACAACACCCTATAAATGCTGCTTACTTTATCAAAAACACCATGAACTTCATTTAATAAATCATCAATTATTATAATAGGAAACTTATCTCCTATTGTGTAGTTGTTGAGCTCTTTGTAATCATGACACATTTGCCAAGTGTCATATTTCTTGCACAATGTTATGATTGGAGATGAATAAGCACTTTGACTATAACTGATCTAATATCTACCTCTAGCATCTCCTAAACCATTGTCTTGATCTCACTTTTCTGTACATAAGGATACTTGTAGGGCTTGATTCTTAGTGGTTGGCTACTTGGTACTAGTTGAATGGCACAATCATGATCTTGTTTAGGAGGCAATCCATTTGGCATGTCCAAAATTATTGATTTTTTATCTACAACTTCTTGTAGATTTGGTGGTGTAAAATCCTTTGAGTGATGCTTTCTAATGAGAACAATTAGGCAACAAACCCATCTGTCTCCATATTAAGAATCTTTTGTATTTGATGAGAGCTACTATCTATTGAGACTTTGCACACAACCTCTTAGTTCTTCTATCTTTCCCTTTGAGTGAAAATGCATGAATAACTCTTGGAAATTCATCCCAGTTGTCTCCAATATAGCAAGCTATTGTATTTCCAAGACATTATCTATTGCATACATGAAGACATCAAATATTGGGCAATCAAGTTGGTAATATTCCATTGAAAATTTTATGTTATGGAATTTCCTCAAATAATTGATAGTAACATTTTTATAAAAAGGGTTTCAAAATTTGTTTAGGAGAAATTGGCAACATGCAAGAGACAATAATACAAGAAAAGACAAAGGAACCCAACATGGGCATCACTCCAGATCAAACCACAGTGGCTCTCATCAGAACAACCTATCAACTTGCACAAAATGTCATAGCTTAAGAGACAAATCTAGAGACAATTGGTCCCAACAATAAACCTCCCAGTCTCCCTGCTTCTCAAAGGCCCACTTTTCCAGACAATCTGCAACCCATTCCATTCTCGAGGGATATGGACAAAAGAAACAATCTCAAAAGAGTTGCACATCTAAAGAATTTTCCTACCCACCACTATAAATTGCCAATGAATCCCTTCAAAATTTTGTTCATTCAAAATATTAATCACAATTTGAGAATCTACCTCACAAATAATCTTCCTCCATCCCAAATCACAAGCCTGTTCAAGAGCAATGAGAATAGCTTGAGCCTCCATGAGGTTGTTCATCTCCTGCTCCATATATGTGGAGAAGAAAAAGACCTCACTTGAACCATCCCTCCTTACACCACCAATGCCATCATGTCTCAGGTTCCCTTTGGAAGACCCATCCATACTAATCTTGAGGGTTCCATTTGGAGGAGTTTCCCACTTGCCTTCTCTTGAAACCTTTTTTCTTGAGGTCTTCCTCATTTTAGTCACATACGTTCCAACAACCTGGTCACCTAGGCCCAAACTGCGAGCTACAAAGAGATCCTCCTACTCTAGATTATCATTCGATTACACTTAGCCAACAAGGTTTCCTAGATCATGCAAATTATCCTTTGTCATAACTGAAGAGCCCTAAACTTACTGTCTTGAAAGATTCTTCTGTTTCATTCTAGCTAGATTTTCCAAATGATACATGATGGCCTGATCTCCCACGCTATTTGAAGAAAGGAAGCCTTGGCATGCGACTACCCCATACTATTCCAAAAAACCACCAAGGAGGTGGCATGAACACATCCCTTATGCCATAACCCCTACTAGAGGTGCCAAATATCCTTAGCATAAGGGCACTGGAAAAAATGAGGAATGTCCTCCTCACTATTCTAGCACAAGGCACAAACAAAGGGCCTCTAAAAGCCACTTTTATGTAAATTCTCCCAAGTGAGGAAACTATTCCTAGTAGCCAACCAAACAAAAAAGTTACATTTTGTCTAGGAAAATTTGCTCCAAATTTTCTTCCACCAAGGAAATTCCAAATCACCTCCCTTCTAATGATCCAAAACCTAATATCCCATGGCCACTAAATAAGACCCCTTAGAGTCCAAACCCTAAGCTAAAGTGTCCTTGCCACCTAAGGAGTTGCATTTCTACTTAGAGAGAGTTGACCATAATATATTTCGCTCTTCAATCAAGCCCCCTCTAGGCCAATTTTAGGGATCTCTCCAACGAGCTACCGTCCCCTGACCCAAGGATTGAAAGGACTTGGAATTTGCTACATGCTACCATCTAGCTACAACGAACTTGTCAAAAAGATTCTGTAGCTACGAATGAGAGGATAAAATAGAGGGGTGCCCATGCCAAGAGTCATGGAAAAAATGAGCCTCAAACCCCTTGTTACAAATCCAAAATAAACCTTGTTTAATTAAGTTGACCCCTTTCTTGATGGTGACACATTACAAATCCCTTCCTTGAGAGAGCCACCCTTGGGATATCCTCCTTGGGCATATCCCCCAGATATTTAGAAGCAAGAATTTTTCGCAAGCCTGCTTAGGATTGTGCACCACCTCCAGTAGAGTTTGGCAGCAAGGGCCTAACAAGTTTGTCTTGACATGCACAGACCGATCCCCTTATTTTTCTTGGAGCGACAAACAACTGCCCTACTAACCAAACTCCATTTAGTGTTCTCCAAATTCTTGGGCCAAAGAAATTTATGAGAGAGTATCAATTCACTAATAAAACACAAAGAAGCCTCCAAAAGAAGACATTTATAAATAGGGAGAGCCTAAATAATAGATTTCAAAAGTGTCACTCTCCCAACATATGAAAGTCAACGAAAGTCCAATGATTGAATTTCATGCAAAGCATATCCAAAATAATCTACCAATGTCCTCTAGCAAGGGGGCCTACTGAAAGAGGAAAATAAAGGTACATAAGAGGAAGAGCACCAACTTGGAATATGAGAATTCTAGCAATTTGTCACTGAATCAAAGGTGGGGTGCTGAAGAAAATAATTGAGGACTTGTCTTTATTGGTCCTCTATGTAGAAGTAGCTAAGTAAATATCCAGGACTTTTCACATATTCACTGCTTCCTTGACTTTGGCCAATCCAAGTAAATCTGTATCATCCATAAATTGGATGTAAAAGAAGGAAGAAAAAGAGTGAGCCTAGGTTCAACCATGAATCCTATTTGACTAACATGTGGCTTCATTAAGCGCCCTAAGCCCTCAATCATTAGAATGAATAAATAAGGAGGCATAGTATCTCCTTGATGATGACAATGTGAGGCCCTGAATAAAGGAGATGAAGCCTCATCGATGATAATAAAAAAAGGAGACACAACTTATAACATAATCAACCCATTTAAGGGAGATAGGTTAAGGTGTGCCCTATAAGGGTCACGTCTCTATAAGAGGCTAAAAAATGGTATATGTATGCAATAAATAACAAAATAGATAAATAACATAGAATAGAGATATAGAAAAGGGACTACAATTAAAAGAAGAGACTAAGTCCTACCCATATAATGGTTATAGATAGATGTATATAAGGATTGATAAGGATATAATGGATACATGTGTCATGGATGGTAAGTGTTAATGGTTAAGTTATATTTGAGTTTTTGTTAGATATAATTCCTTATTGCACTTTCTCTTTTCTACCACTGTACCCTCTGGGTATAAACTAAATACATAAGGGATACTAGGATATAGATATTTGAATGAGAATTCCCCATTCCTCTTGCTAATATTGGTTCTATTGTTGGGACCTTGGAGAGGACAACGAATAAATTCAAAGCAAAAGATAAGGGACTTTGTGAGAGGGGGGTAGGCACTTAAGGGATGACAAATGGAAAGGGAGGAGGGATCTGAAAAGATGTAATTGTTCAAAAGTTTAAACCACCCATGGGATATATAAGGATTAATGAAAGTCCAGATCAAAAAGACCCATGGGGACATGACATAACCAAATAAAAAAGGAGATAATTGAAAGAATTAAGTTGGGAATGGAAATAAACATGAAATAAAGGAGGTTGAAACAAATTAAGGAAAGATAGGAAAGATACCACAAAAGAATGGAAGCAAATAAGAGAAAAAAAGAGTAGGACCTAGATTTTATGGAAGAAAATAGAAATAAAGAAGTTGAGAATGCCATTGAGGGTATTGTTGACTGTGCCACTATGGGTGCTTTTGGAAAAGAAGAAGAGCACGCCATGGAGGGTGCTGTCGAAGAATGTAGAGAAATGATTTCACAATTAGGTTCTAGCATGGACATAATGAACCAAATTATCTAAAACCTAGAAGGTGAAATTGAGGATTACATGGAAAAACTAGGAAGGAAATGAAATATGTGATAGTAAGAATTATGACACTTCCTCTAAATAAAACACCAACTACTCATCTGGATTGGAGAAATATTCAATTAAAGATAAATAAGAATTGGTCACTAGTGGAAACTCCTATACAAAACCTTTGAAACATAATATTTGATGCCGATTACTTAGACGAGTTAGCAACCAAAAGCATTCTAAAGATAAGAGGATAAGTGCCAGTAGAATGCATGAAAGATAAACGAGTTTAACAACCTCTAACAAATCAACATCATCAAACAATCAAATGATGCTTACTAGCAAACAAATATCTCCAAGAATGAAATGACTATTTGAATAGACACAACACCTAGACCATGAGTCACCCTTAATGTTGTTAAAAGCAAGAAGGATTTCTATGGAGGAAGTAGAACAAAGCATAGGAGAACAACAAGGAGAAGAAAAAAATATAGACAATTTAAGTGGATACAATTTTAACAGGATATACAAATAGCGAATTAGAAGAATTGGAAATCAATACTCCCAGGAAATTGTTGATGTTTGGAAAAGATACAGATGAAGTCACTGGACATATCTTTATCCTAGAGTGTATGTGGCAAAGACAACATATAACAAAAGATGATACAAAATTATTTGACTTCATTGGATCAATCAGCTGTGATACCTTAAAATGGTACCAAAAAAATTACCCCGACAGTGACAAAAAATGGGAAGAAGTGAAACAATATTTTTAGCCAACTTTGATACCACAGACTTACCTATAGAAGGGTTTATTAAGCTCTAGAAACTCATCCAAAATGAAGATGAAATAATAAAGGAATTTGATAAACGATTCAAAGAAGTTACTAGAAGATTAGAAGAATTACTGATCGACAAACAAAAAATATAATGGTTCATCTTTGAAGTGATACCAAAAATTAGAATAGCTTTGGATGGAAGCCATTTTAACACCTACTTGGAACTAGTTACATTTGCATGCCAGATTGAAAACCAATCTTGGTGAAAACAAGAAAGAGAAATAGAGAATAAGGAGATGGAAATATTGAAACTAGGGATAGAACAACTGAAACTCCAACAAGATATAATGGCAAAAAAATAGATGTTTGCACCAAGACCCAATATCTTGTGTACTTACTATGGAAGAGGACACATTAGAAATGAGTTCCCAAAGGAAGTTGGAGAAAAGAAAGCCAATGCATTTGAGTAGAATTACAAACAATACCCAAAAAGATAAACTCAGTATACTGTGGCACTTGTGGAGAGTGGGACGACCATGACACCGAAGATTGTCCCTCACATTTGTTCTGATTAAGAGAATATCATACTGCAACGAGTAATAAGGACCAACAAACATTGGTATATGTTAAAGGGCTAAAAAAACAACCACAATACCAACAAGATCATGGATATGAAATACCACCATGAAAAAACCAGAAAAATATCAATTTGATACAAAACTAACCAAATTAAGATACTTATAATGATAGAGGCCAATTCCATGGTGATAGAGACCCAGGTAGAGGAAGGAGAAGACAAAATGATGCCACATGCTTTAAATGTGGTAACTAGGCCACTTTACAATAGAATATTGAGGAGATAGAAAAAAATCCTTGTGGATTTTGTAATAGTACAAAACATGATGTATTTAATTTAGTGACAAAGCCTAAACCTATTATATGAAAGCGCCTCCACAATCAAATTGTGACGAACTACAAAACCTAAATCCATCTAGAGGGGCAATATTACTAAGGAAAGTACCAAAAAAACTTATAGACACAAATGAAGGAAGGAAGCTATAAGAAAATGAAAAGACTAGTAACTTCAATAGAGAGACCCCTAACCACAACAAAGCAGTGGTGATACCAAGACAAGGAACTAACATAAAAAATGATAAACAAAATACAACAAAAGATGAAACCACCACGGATGAGGAGGCATTCCACCCCAATAAGAAAGAACATGATCATATAGTGGAAGAAACAAAGAAAGTCATTACAAAATAAAAAGAGGAAACAAACCAATATTTTTCTAACCAAGAAGTAGGAATACTCAAAAAGTTCATAAGAATGTCTAAACAATTCAATCTACTAGATAAACTACAACAATTTTGTAAGTATTAGAATAAACAACATAAATCACCACAAATCAAAACTATAAACAAAAAAGACATACAATGGAAAACACACCTACTCATGATCATAGTAAATAAAAATCACAAGATAACGAATGTCAAGGTAGACCTAGGAGAAAATATCAACATGCTACCAAAATGGGTATGCGAATAGATAGGAAAACTAGATCTACAACAAACACCATATAACATCAGTCTAGCAGATGGAACATGAATGAAAACCCTAGGTACGTGGAAACAAGTGGAAGTTGATGTCAAGGTAGAAAAACAAATAGTAGATTTGAAGTAGTTGCAATAAAAGAAACATTTGATTCATTCAATGTCATGCTAGGACTTAGATGGTTTGTGAATGTCAATCAACTTGTAGACCCCGCAAAGAAGAGATATCATTTGTTGATACAAACAAAATAGTCCATATCCCATAGGAAAAACCCTAAATGAAACATATATTGAATAAATAAACCCAAAGGAGTATAATGAATATGATAATAAAACCTATATACAATTTCAAGGCTATCACCAATTACAATCTAGAAAATCTACTTGGAAGGAGAACTTGAAATTGAGAGCACCACATATAACACAAACAATGAGGAAGTGCAATTCACGTGGATGCAGGAGGAACCAAAATTCCATTCCCAAAGAATTATCATCTTTTGTAGAATCTTTATGATTAGGAATACACTAGAGAATGCTCCACATTCCATCACATTTACAAATAATGAACTGCACAACCATTGTGACAAAATAAAGACAACACAAAAGCTATCTCTAAAAATACTCGCCATATAAATAAATTTTCATGAGAAATCTCACATCAAATTGCTCAAATACTCAGGAGTTGGGGACCTACTATCATTCATCACACATATAGAAAAAAATTTCAAACTGAGGAAAGGAGACTAGACATATTGAAGCATACACTTATTTGTAATACAACATGCTGGAGAAATGTACAAGAAAAACATTTGACACAATGGGAAATATTCAAGATCTTAATCAAAACAAGCTACCTACCGGAGGAAGGGGAATAAAAGGAAATACAAAAGTACAAAGGGAAGATCCCACTAGAGGAACACCTTACCATTTATATTAACACATGGAAAGATAGAAATAAATATGACAAGTGAATATACATACAATTATTTTATTGGACACTAACATCGTGGCACAAACTTGGTACATCAACAAAGAGCAAAGAGGAGAAACCAAGAATTGGGAAGAGATAACAAAAGACTTTCTTCACACCTCATTCTATAATGAAAACATAAAAATACATACTGCACTAGTCAAAATGAAGATCATATTTAGACTGGAGGAAATTCAAGAAATAGCGGTACCAAAAACTTCCACATTGCCTCAAATGGCTAAGATAGGAGACTATTCAAATGATAGACCAGTGACACAAATTGATAGGAGACTATTCAAATGATAGACCAGTGACACAAATTGAAAAAAAATTATTTGAATTTGAAGAACTCTTACCTAGAAAGTTTACTAACTTGAAGGGCATAAGGGAGGAAGTAGGAGTTATAAAAATATAGTTGAAAGAAGGAGCTAAACCAGTAAGGAAGAGACCCTATCGACTAAACACTAATATGAAGATGAAATTCAAAGCAAAACTAAACAAAATGTTAGAAGCCAAGATAATCAAATCTATGGAGGATGAAAGTCAATTAGTCCAATGGTAATCCAAAATAAGAAGATGGAGAAATAAGGATTTGCATTGACTTTAGAGAATTGAATAAAACTTACATCCACGACCCTTTTCCTACACCATTCATAGAAGAAATTTTGGAGTTAGGAGGAGGAAGAGAAATATACTCCTTTATTGATGGATTTTTCTGGATATCACTAAGAATCAACAAAGAAGATTGGTATAAAACAATATTTGCAATAGAATGGTGGTCCTACATGTATACAATGATGTCATTCAACTTAAAGAATGTACCTACAATATTCAACAGGATCATGAAAAATGATTTCAAATACTTTATACATGACTTCCTAGAGGTATATTTAGATGATTGGACGGTTTATGGATTGGTCAAAGACTACATACAAACAATTAGGATGATGCTCAATAGATTTAGAAGTATGTAGATTTCCCTAAACTTGAAGAAGTGCATGTTTGTGGTATCATATGACATACTATTAGGTCATATCATATGCAAGGAGGGGTTGATGGTAGATTCTATGAAGGTCACACTAATCATGACACTACCGCCACTAAAAACACCTTCAGAAGTAAATACCTTTTTGGCTTATACTAGATACCATCATAAACTTATAAAATGGTAATGCCAAAATAACTGCACTGACAAAAGAACTACTCAAAAAGAAATTTGGTAGAAGCATTGAATGGAATGAGGAATGCCAACAAGCATTTGATACATTGAAGAATTTTTTTGTGGAAGCACCAATACTTATCTTCGCAAATTAGAACATACCCTTCCACGTAAATGTAGATGCATCAGGGGTTGCCGTAGGAGTAGTATTAGCTCAACCCAAGGGTTAAAAAGACCACCTATAGCCTTTTCAAGTAGAAAAATATCTAAGGAAAAAAACACTATACCACCACTAAGAGAGAAGCCTTATCTATGATCTATGTACTACAAACGTTTAGACATTATCTCCTATCAACACCATTCACATTCTTCGCAAAACATGAACCATTAAAATGTCTACTCAATAAGCCCGCCATACAAGGAAGAATATGCCAGTGGTTACTCCTATTTTAGGAATTTGATTTTAAGATAATGTCAAACTTGAAAAACACAATCAAGGACTAGACTACTTATCAAGGATAGAGACATGGGAGGAACTGAAAGACTAGCCAAAAGATCTACCTAGTGCACACTTGTTTAGATTAAATGCAATACCAAAGGAACTACGAGATATTGCTATACTATTATCAAAAGGTGGACTTCAATTAGATCTCACTGCAAGCTAAAGAATCACTCATGTGAAAGTCTCTACCATACACATTAATAGGAGAGTTACATCACATAGGGCGAGATGAAATAATAAGAATGGTTGTGTTTGAACATGAAAGAGAATCTATCTTGAAATAATCCCATGAAGGAATAGTAGGGGCTTAATTATGGTGAAGCAATAGAAAAAAGAGTGAAATTAGTTGGATTATGGTGGTCAACCTACACAAAGATGCCAAAGAATATACTAGAAATTGTGATATATATAAATGAATGGGAAACCTATTGCAAGAGATGAGATGCCATCGAAACCAATCCTATCACAAATCCCATTCAAAAAATGGGCTAAAGACTTTATAGGACCAATCAATCCACTTGTCAAGGACTCTAAAGAAAGATTTATTATCACAAGATTTGAATACTTAACAAAATGGGTAGAGGAAAAACCCACTAGGGACTATACAACAAAAAATTCCGCAAGATTCCTATATGAAAACATAATCACTAGATATGGCTACCCACTAACTATTATAAGCAATCAAGGAAATCAATTTGTTAATAAAGTAATTTTGGATATTTTGTAGAATTTCATGATCATACACAATAAGATCTCATCATACCACCCATAAGAAAATAGAGTGAGGCATCTAATAAGATAATTGGCACAACACTTACAAAAATGTGTGAAGGAAATAGGTTGTATTGGGACATTAAAATACCTACGGTACTCTAGGCCTACTACACATCCTAGAAGAGTACTAAGTTTACACCATTCCAATTGGTATATGGAACTGATGTGGTAGTTCCAATGAACTTCATAATACCAAATCTATGTATCACTCTAACCTTGTGATTGGATGATGATGAACCTTAGCAAAAATGATACAAGAATTGGAAAAATTGGATGGGGATAGATTCATAACACTATATAATTAAAAGGTAGAATGACAAAGACAAAAGGTCTGCCATGACAGGAACCTACACACTAAATTTTTTCAAATGGGAGATATAGTATTACTTTATGATAGTAAATTCAAAAATAAAGGTAATTTAAAATTAAGGTGGCTATGGTCATACTCTATTCATGAAATTGCAGACTCAGGGTGATGCGATTAAAGAGATTAGATGACAATCACATCATAGAGTATGTGAATAGAGCAAGACTTAAACACTACCACCTACCAAATGGATAAGAACCATAAATTTGAAAAGACACAAACTGTAAATTATCTAACATATACAACATATATTACTAAATAACAAAAAACAAACCATTAGTAGCCACAAACTTCAAACAACTACCAAAACCCACGAAAGCTAATGGGAAAACGACATAACACAGACACCAAACACAACTATTTAAGCCCCTCAAAACTCCACTCAAATCACTTTGGATTCAAAATCCCTATGCTAACATAAGTGACTTGAGCTTTTCCAAAATACCTCATATAATTGTAAACAATGACAACCCTAACTTTGGTGAATGTGACAAAGAAACCATGACCAAAATACAAGTAATCATTCAAAGCTATAGAGGTCAAAAAAGATGGGGCTTTCTCAAGCATCCCCATAGATGTGGTATATGTAAAAGATTCAAATAAATATATCCACAAGCCTATAGTTGAAATAGATCACACAAAATTTAGGGAGCTAAGGCAAACCCTACTCGCTCCAGACCAAAGCACATATCAACCACAATACAAAGAGGTGGGAGAAAAGCATCTAGATGTTTGGAAAGATTACCCAGAATTCTATGATGAGCATGACTGGATTAGGTTACTCCTGGGAAAAGATTAGGTTACTGCTGGGAAAAGTCCATGATGATTTCATCTATTTGGACATATCATACATCGTCACAAGGGAAGCGATTCATGTGGTAATAAGATTGAGCATGGTTGGAGAAGTCTTAACAAAGAAAGTAGTAAAAATGATGTAGTCACCCAACTCACTGGCGCAACACTAGACGGATAGAGCCTAATCGTCTAAGTCATCACAAACCTTGGAGTGCAATATGCAACCATGGGCATTGTGTATAAAATATATTACATAAATAGAGAGGATTTCACCATCGCAATAGTGGTGGAAGGGAAGGATTTTGACCTCTATGAGGTGATGCAGGCACAACTCATGGAGACCTTATAGAAAATAAAGACCTCATGCTAAAATTTCTACTATGACATGCTCCTCATATGCTCGATCTTCTACTTTCTAAACAATGTTTTGAGATTCAAGGGGAAAGCATGGGAAACCCATCTAATGGTAGCTACTCAAACTAAGATGCACACCCACCAATTTCCAACCAAATAGACATATACCATGGCATACTAGGGCTTATTTAAGAGCTTCCAACAACAGATGCAAGCCAAAGAGTGGGTACCATACGAATCCATTAAACAATATATCAACACCATCACTTTTTTGGTGTATAAGGACTATACCTACATGGAGGCAATGAAGCCATGGAAGGCTTGGATTCCTAATCTCCCTTATGAGATATCATAGAAAGAGGTGGATTATTATGCAAAAAACATAATTAGTAAACAAAAAGACCCAAATACGGAGTGATTTGGGATGTGCATGGAGACTATGGATCAAGTCCATAAGAAAAATTCCCAAGAAAAGTATAAGAAAAACAAAGAAAAACTACAAAAGAAGCAGGGCATTCTACTAAAAGATGCAACACAACCATCTTCTTCCACACTAGCTTGAGAAACATGCACACTGACTACAAGAAGGTTTGAGAGAATACATGGGGCTGAAGCACAAAATTTGAGGGTCCCATATGTTCTTAATAGACAATAACTACACCAAGCGTGCAAGAGATCTCAAAAAACCTAATACAAGTGAGTGTAGAGAAGAAGGGCCACAAAGTAAGGGCCAAGAAGGTGGTGAAAGTGAAGATAATTCAAACTTTTGATGAAGATAAGGAAGAAGAGGTACAAGAGGTATAAAATCCTTCATAGAATTAAAAGAAAAAGGAATACATTGTGGAAATTCAACAACCAAAGACAATAGAGCAACCACAACCACCAATTGATGTGATGATGACTACAAACACCATCATCTACCATGGTATAATTTCACAAGTCTTATCCATGTACAAGGATTCAAAAATTGATAATAAGGAGAGGATAATATAGAGTATGATATTGTATATAAGGAAATTTGATAAAAGTTTAGAGGAAGTGATCAAAGACTTCCCACAACTTATCATCACCATAATTCAAGAAATAAGGGAGAAGTCCCTAAAGTAAGAAGAGTAAATAAGGGAAAAGGCTATTATAGAGGTAAGGTCTAACTTTATCATGGAACATAAGGAACAACTTACAAGAGATCAAGCATAAGTGCTCTGCACTATGTAGAGATTAAATACCCTAATGGGGGGACAACAAGAAGAAATTGCTAAGCTATAGGAGGAAACCACAAAAATCACAAAGACACTCTTGGATTCCATCTTAGAAGAGGAAAAATATAAGAAAAGACCAAAATATTCTCCAACAAGAATCCCACCAAGTGAAAGAGGGAATGAGGAACAAGAACATAATATTGGAGAAACATCTGCATTAATTTATTCAATCTAGTCAATCAAGGAATTCTTGGCACAATAAAAATAATTACATCTAGCACCTATGCCACAACTCATATAGCTACCAATGATGGGATCCTAGGTGAATTTAGAAAATATCTCCCCAACTCAAAAACTTCAACTGGGAGATATTTTCCATGCTAACTCCATAGAAGAAATACTTCAACAACATGTGGATAATGCGAAGAAGCTAGACGATGCAAATTTTTTTTTTGCAGAGCTCAATTCTGCATATACAAAGGGACACTTCCCTTCCCCTACTGCAACAAATTAAATAATTGGTAGATGGGTTATAGTAGGACTTAAAGGTGCAAAAGGATAAAATTAGAAAAGAAGCTCAACAAGAAATTTTTAAGAACACAGAGGAGGCTACAAAAATGTGTAGTAGCTCATTCACAATTGGAGAAATAGATAAAGCATGTAGAAGGGAACATTTTAGAAGAAAATGTACTATATCAATTTTGTCTCCAATGACCTAACCTCACTAAAAACTTGAAGGAGCAGATCATACAAATGAAGGCCCAAATAGTACAAGATGCATCCTCCTATGATCCATTAAAAGACATGGATGGATCAATTAGAGTAGACATAGAGAACATGAAGCAACAACTCTAGACACAAAGAGAAAATATAAAGGTGCAAGTTAAGAAATTAAAGGAAACCATCAACATCAAGCTAGCACACTTGTGTGGAGTACTAGGAGAGGAAAAAAATGCCAAACAAAAAATCCAGATCCCTAAGAAATTTGTTGAGGAAAAAGCTACACAAATAAATACACAAGGATACATCAAAGCACTCCAACAAGCAAAACAATAATGGGATACTACACTTGTGCAGTTGAAGGTTATATATAAACATATTCTCCCAAGTAATTGAGTAACATGTCTCGAGGAAAGACATAATTTTGAAAGGGGGGAATGATGTTGTTAGGGTACAAGACACAAAGTAGAACCTAATGCAACCCACTGTAAGGCATGTGTGGAGCATCAAGCGAACGAGGGAGATAGATTAAGGGGTTCCCTATAAGGGTCATGTCTCTATAAGAGACTAAGAATTAGTATATGTATGTAATAGATAATAGAATAGATAAATAACATAGAATAGAGATGTAGAAAAGGGAATGTAAGGAAAATTAGAGACTAAGACCTGCCCATATAATGGTTATCTTAATATATATAAGGAGTGATAAGGATACAATGAATGTAGGAAAATCGAGATCACGAGAAACAATTCTCCTAAATTGATACCTTAGGAAAGAATGCATATATACTTTTAAATTTTCAATTACAGTCCAACTAAGATACACTATGAAACAGATAACAGAAACAGAGTATTTGACAATCACACAAGAACACCAGATATACATGGAAAACCCTTACGGAGAAAAACCCACCACACCAAGAGAAATCACTTTGTATTATGTAACAAGATTACATAAAAATGCCAGACTTATCTTTCTGGTGTCATTATACAACAGCATTCACCATGAACATTCTTGTACAGGAACCTTCGAGTTACAGTCTTTACAAAATAAATTCATTTACTGATACAATCACTCAACCATTCGTCGATCCAACCAACCGATTACAATCTGCAATCACAGAGTATATCCATGGCATTCCCTGTCTGTCAAACTTCCTCACAGAACTGTCACAACCGATTGTCTTCCAACTATTCAGATTCGGCTTCTCCTATTGGTCCACAGACTCCATAGAATGATCAAACGATCCAACAATTTGCACTATGTTGGCATCTCGGTGAACACTAACAATGTCCTTGGATGCCATAACAACTGTATCGGTATCACCAAGAGTTACTGTTATCGCCAAGATGTTCCATCGAGCTTCATGTGTTACACCGAGTCACCAAGTAGTCGCCCAGACCTATCGCTTTCACCAGGAGATCATAGCAAGTCACCAAAGGTTATATCGAAGTCATTTGTCATACTGAGCTCCAATCACCAGTTGACATGACTTAACATTATTGCCAAGAGGCTTCACCGAGATCTCTATTGTCACCCCGAAGCTTTCAACAGTCGCCAAGACATCGCCCTTCACTAAGACTTTACCCTGAGATCTCTAAGCTATTTCGAAGACTCTTCATCATTGGAAAGACTCACCAAAGTTGCTGGGACTTCTTACCGAAACCACCCATCGATAACTCCTGAGTGTGTCCCTGTCAGCAAGACTTTCAACTATCGCTAAGACCTCACATTGGGATCTTTAAGTTACCGCAAGGACATCAACAATATTCCTGTCGGCTAGACATTAACAATTCATTGAGACTTCTTAGCGAGAACCCTCAGTTATCCCAAAGACTTCAATACATACGTTGTCGGTGAGAGATTAACACTTTCTTTGAGACTTCTTAGTGAGAACCCTCAATTATCCCAAAGCGTAGTACTGAGTCTCACGATTTATGATTGAATGGCCTGTGGCTCAGAGGTCTCCCAAGCTAAGAGGTCATACCGAACACTCCTTGTCACAGTGATAGCTCCACAGTGGAAAAGCACAAAGACTGAAGGTCACAACAACTATTCAAAGAAGAATCAAACTGCTAGTCGGCCAGACAATGAAGAGTCACACCTCTTGGCTCTAATGGAGGGTTTTTAACTTGTATTGTTTGAGGCACATCTTCCAACAATGAATACATGTGTCATGGATGATAAGTGTTAATGGTTAAGTTATATCTAAGTTATTGTTAGATATAGTTCCTTACCACACTTACTCTTTTCTACCACTGTACCCTTTGGAGTATAAATTGACTACATAAGGGATACTAGGATATAGATCTTCAGACTGTAATTCCCCATTCCCTCTTGCTAACAGTCCCCATAGAATGGATAAATTCTATTGCCACCACCACCCCATCTAAAATCTGTCAGCCTGCAACAAAACCTCCTTTCTCCTTAGAAATTAAGGAACTTAAAAAAATTTCTTGAGTCTCTCCGCCATTAGCTTGGTGATACTCTTACAAGACACATTACATAATGCAATGAGTCTAAAATGATCAAAAGACTGAGACTCCCCCTTTTTAGGGATAAGAACAAGAAATATAACATTTAGGGAACATGAATAAGAAAGAGTGATTTACCACCCAGTTCGATTAGTCTCTGGACGACTATTCGTTCCCTCTTCCAAGATTCAACATTGCAACCTTGGCTAGAGATGCATGACAATGGGATTTGTTACAATGGTCAGTCCTGAGTCGGGGCCCCTTCTATCTATAGGAAATATGCTTTGTTTGGCTCTTGTTTGCCTCCAGAAGATGATAAAACTACTCTGAGATTTTTCTTGGGTGAGGGATAACCTTATGACAGTGATTATAGATAATATCTATTTGTTGTCATGTGATTCACAAACAAGATCCAAAAAATCAAGCTTAATAATTTCTCAAAACTTTTGGAAAAACTTAATTGGAAACTCATCAGGCCCAAATACTTTCTATTTCTTCATCCAAAAGACCACCCCTTCTAGCTCCTAAAGAGTGACAGGCTTAATGAGTCCCTGATTCATCTCTTGCAAAACCAATGTAGGGATACAATCAAGGATCAAATCTTCCTCATCCACCTCCTGGGGAGAATCTTCCAAGAGAAGAGAGGAAAATAAGTGCATGGCCTCCTCAGAGATATCTTGAGAAGAGGAAAGTAGATTCCCAACAACCGAATTGATAGAGGATTCAAAATTTCTCTGCCTCTCGTCCTTAATGGAGTTGAAAAACAAAGTTGAATTCTTGTCTACCTCATGTAGCCAATCAATTCTAGACTTTTATTTCCAATAAATTTCATCTCTAATTTCCCATTTAGATGCCTCCCTAAGAAGGATAGAATCCATCTTCAAGTTTTTCGGTGAAAGACTCAACTCCCTAATCTGCTGAGTAACTTGATCTAGCTAATATTGAGCAACTTCTTTAGCTTGGATACTATTTCCAAAGCATTCACTTATCTATCTCTTGAGTTGGCATTTCATAAACTACAGTCTCTTAACAAAAGAGTACATGGCGGTGTTGAATGATGGTCTACCACTCTACCACCAGGCTATCATAAGATCTTACAAAGAGTCCTTGTAGAGCCACATGAGTTGGAACTTGAAAGAAGGATTCTTTGGGATTCTTAGCAAAGTAATACTCAACTTATTAGGCTAGTGATTTGACCCCCACCAATCAAGAATCTCTGAAATAAAGACCTAATGATTACTCAACTAATAATTGGAAACAAGAAATCCATCCAAGCACTCAAAGATAGAGTCACTATGACACATATTGGTCCAAGTAAACTGACCATTGATTGGTCAGATATCTGTCAAGTGCAAAGACTCTACACTCTTCTGAAGCAAAAAGGAAGTAGATTCAAGTCTATCCATATTCACCTCTTTTTTCTTTGAAACACATGAAAACATTAAAATCTCTTGCCAATATCCATGGATGAAGAGGAAACAAGGATATCATGAATTTAATATGAACCCACATCATAGTCTTACTAGGAAGGAGGGAGGGGGCATAAATGTTCATGAAGAGGATAGATTCACTTGTCACAATGCTAGACACGACCAACAAAACCAAAAACCTACTAGAAAATTACTAGAGAGGGGTAAACTTAGAGGGATCCCAAAGGCAAGCTATCCCTCTAACATTATCCTAAGCTCCAACACACTGGCATTTTCCTCTGCACCATAGACAAGAGGAAGTGCCAAGCATATCATCAACAAAGAGTTTTGTCTCTTAAAAAAAAACCATATTTGGAGAATGGTTCTAGATTAATTCTTGAACAACCTTTTCTATAGGGATGTTGTTCAACCCCCTTGCATTCCATTAGATAAATATCATTTCTAAGTGTGAGAATCAATGGGCTTAACTAAACTTGATTCCACCAATGACTCCCCCGTCAATTTCATCTTGTCTAGATCTTTCTTACGACCAACCTTCCTAGGTTTATTCGTTGCTCCTTTCTTTATATATTTCTGCTGAATCCCAAGCTGAATTTTACCTTTTTTTATCAACCTTCTCCCACATAATCCTCCACCATCAAAGAAGGAGGAGTACAACAAGGTTCACTAGGCATGGTCTCTAACACTGACTAGTCTAGGTTACCCTCCTCTGGAAAAATGTTCAATTTCTATCCTATTTGTGGAAGTACCCTCGTGAGGGAGGTCCTTACTATTAACCCACTAAAGATCAGTTTATATATCACCAACATGATTATCCCCGAGTATTGATGACCCAAACCAACTTCCTATTCAACACAGGCCTCCAAAGAGTCAAATTTGTTAAAAAATCCATCCTTTTGGCTTTATTTTACCATCCTTTCAAACCATTCACTTGTTGCATTGTTTAACAAGAATAAAGCCATCTTTTTCCCCAATACCATCTAAAATCAAGGCTTTTGATTTATTTGCTAGAGGGAGAGGGGTGGGGTTTTCATAGGAGTAGGCGAGGAGACCTTAGGACATCTCTACAAGTTCCCATATTCATGACAAAGATGACTTCAAAAGGTAGGGCTTCATAATCAAGTTGTTGTTTCCAAGAAAAGGACCCAAGCTTGATTTCTATGGAATATAGGAGTAGTTCATTAAAACCATTTTCACCACACAAGCGAGCATAAGAAACCACCTTATGATCAACCATTTTTGTGAAGGCCCAATTGACTTACTGAGAAATGTGGTCTTATGAAATATATCTTTCCTCCAAAATTATAATGAAAGATAAGACAACCACACCCAAACATGGATTCCTAAAGGAATATCATCCACCAGATTAAACTCCACATGCCAAGGTTTCATGAAAATAACTGCCTAATTGTAGAAGTAAGACCTACCCTCAAAATCAATATGCTTGTTATCCAATCTTGAAAACACAACAAGAAAAATAGTTATTAGCTACCAAGATCACTTCCATTTCACCCTCTTAATTCCATGTCCTTCAAGCCCAAGATTCAAGAAAGGGGACATAGACCTAAATTCCCATGAGTTTACAGATGAGGGTGTGATTTTCTAAATAGAGAACCTTGCCAGCTATCAAATTTGGTTGAATAATTAAAACATGATGGTCTTTACATTTCTCTAAACAACCATTTGATCGCATACATAACCTAACACCCTAAGAAGATTTAGGATCCTCTATTGCATGCAAGAGAAAATCAATTGCATGAGCATGATTAGATGAGGTCATCTCATCTCTATTCAAAGCATCTTTAAAAGAAGGGGATTATTGAGGGTAGTTATAATCACTTACAATGTGCTAGGTAATAAGGGTTTATTGCCCCTCTTGAAAATTAGTGAAACTACTCCAAGGTTCCTCTATAAATAGTTCTTATTCATCTTGGGACAACACAGGGTCATTTTCAACATGTTTACAAGGGTTTTGACATCAAAGCTTACTAGAAATAACATACAATCAGAAATAATAATTTCAACAATTCATAAAAAACAAATTGCATTTCAGATTTATAGAAGATTTATATTTATTTTAATGCTCTTCAAGTATTTTAGACTAATTTAAAAAGAAATATCAAAAGAGATAGAGTAACAAGAAGTAATACAAATAAAATCTAATCTAATTGGACAATGATAAGAAAGATTCTACCAATCATTTCTGTATGTTTAAAAAGATCTCCAAACCACTATTATAGTAAATAGTATTTCACACATTAACCAATAATAGTAATGCAATCTTCAAAGGAAATGAATCGCCACATAAGATTTTCAGATTCCATACAATCAGAACGTTGTCAAGCACACATAGATCTAAGACGAAATCTTAATTCCACAATTACCAACAAGATCTCATTATTTTGACAACTTAGATTGAAGCAAGATACTCATTCCATCACCATGATGCCAAATCAAGATCCATGCAAAATAGGTGTAACCCAATGATTAGATTAACAATCCACAAAGTCAGTAGAAGAAATCCATGCTAAGATTATATGTTTGTTTGTAGAAAATTACATCAAAATCGGATCCTTTGGAATGACCCAAAATAAAAAATATATAGAAAAATAAGTTCCTAAAATTGTGTGTCTGATAAAAAGATAACTAGAATTTGTTAGGATTTAGGTGACATCAACCTTGTAAATCCTTAATTAATTGTTTTCCTAATGTATTTTGTAAATTACCCATAAGAGGTGAAACCATTTAATCAATGATGGTGAAAGAACTCATGTAAAGATGAAGTTACTGTTACCGTTTGTCTTCTGGGAAAAGGACAACATAGCTAGGAATCCCATTTGGAATCTCCTATTTTTGGAGGGTTATGACATCTGTCATAAGCTGTAAGAGTATTTATGACACTATGACAACTGCCATAAGATTCTATGACAACTATGACACCGCTTATGATTGTATTTATGATAGATTCATTTCCTAGGTGCCCATGCATGAGAGATGCCTTATGACAGCTGTAAAAGCATCTGTAAGTTGCTAATTTGGGTGGATTTGGTGGTTGGAAAGGAGGTAGGCGTGGGTTTTTCCATGTGGTTTCGCTGCATGTTGTTTGGTGATACCACCCCACAAGTTTTTTATAAATTGGGGCCTTGAGCTAGAGTTATTCATTCAGTTTGGTTCAGTGTGTAGGTAATAGGGTGCTTCCAAATTTTATAGAGATTATTAGAGAAGTGTATTGCTGTTATAATATCCTTTGGATTAGTAATATACTTTCCTCTCTCTTTCTGTGGTGGAGTTTTTTCCCTTAGGGGTTTCTCCATGTAAAACTGGTGTTATGTGTTATGGTTTTCTTTTCTTGTTTTGATTTTGCAATCACATTCGTATTAAGGTATAATATTTGGATACAAATATGCAATTACTGTTGATTAAAGTTCATATTGAAAGCTTTCTTCACCTTGTTCTACAACATTTGGTATCAGAGCTAATGGTTTTGTTGAGAAAGGGACACTTTTCTCTGGAGTGTTGAAGGGATTTTTGCTGGAGTGGGAGCTTTTGCTTTTTAGGTTTATTGCAGATTTGTGAAAGATTGTAAACCATGGCTTCTACCTATTGTCTAGATATTGAGAATTTTAATGGTACTGGTTGAGATGTGGAAGTTGAATATGGAGGATCTCCTTGAATAGAGAGATCAGTGGTTGGCAGTTTCGAAAGAAACAAAACCAAAAAATGTGTGATGAAGATTAGAATAAAATGAACAAGAAGGCATGAGGAACCATTTGGTTGCGTCTTGCAGATTTTGTCCTCTTGAATGTTTCAGAAGAATCTATCACATTCAAGTTGTGGAGGAGGATAGGTGAAATCTATCAAACTAAAGTCTAACTAATAAGTTATATCTCAAAATACGTTTGTATGATTTGAAAATGAAGGATGGTGATCCTATTGCAGAAAATTTAAATGCTTTTAATATGATTATAAGTTAACTTGCATCTGAAGATGTTAAGTTAGAAGAGGAAGCACCCTACTATCTAGCGCCTTTTGCGCACATTTTCTTTATGATAGGTGCTGCTCATAGTGGTTCCTGAATGCTAGCTGTTGGGGTCAATCAACGTGTTTCGTACATAGGTCCGCTCTAGGACTCCGCCGAAGCTATATATTCACATTATGAATATGCGGTGTGGAAAAGCACCACACGCACTCGGCCGGTGATAATGAAACTAAAACTATAGCAGTGGGAATGAATGGAATGAATGGGCGAAAATGGATTTAAGGAGATGGGAGCAAAGCCAACATGCATGGAAACAGTGGGAAAGGATTAGCAAACACAATTGTGCTTGCAGAAAAACAAGTAGATTGTGGGTAGTTGCTGGGCTACGTTAATATTTCCTCCTTTCTAACCTGGTCTTACCCTGGCCCTCAGCTTTACTCGACTAACCAATGCCCATTCATAGAATTACTTGCTTCATAATGATGCTTCTATTTCTGAGAAGAATATCTATGGGTGGGTAGTATAGTATAGACCTTGTAGAATTGGAAACATTCAAAACTCTTCCTATGAGAGTTCATCGACAACAAGTTATTTTTTCGGGGGGTGCCTCTGCCATGAATAGACAGATCTTTATTTGATGAACTTAGATGGATCTTTATTTGTCTCAACTTCGTCTTCCGTCTATTATCTGACAAATGTATTTAGATTCTTTGTTCTTTACCCAATTCTTGGGAAAATCTAATTGTTGCCATAAGTGGTGGTGGTACAAAATCGAAGATGGATAGTCTCATTGCTATAATTCTTTCAGAAGAGATGAGAAAATCCATGAATGTGGGCTCCGAGATGCTTTGCATGTGCAAGGAAGGTTGAAAGAAAAGGGAGGGCCTAAAGGGGACAAGAAGAGATACAAGTCTAAAGGACGTTCTAACACCCCCGGGAAGAGTAGAGTAAAGTGTTGTAATTATGGTAAGAGAGGGCATGTGGAGTGTAGAAACAAGAAAAAAAGAACTGAAACCTCCATGGATAAGCCCTTCGATGATGGTGATTCTGATGCTTTGTTTATTTTTGCTAACTCTAATATTAATGATTCTTGGCTTATTGATTCAGGTGCCTCCTTCCATATGACTCCTCACAAGGAGTGGATTTCTACATATTCAACATATGATGGAGGGAATGTTTTCCTTGGTGATAACAACACATAGAAGATTGTTGGCAAGGGAAAGGTAAAGTTGTGTTTCAGTGATGGGAGGGTTAAAACCCTTGATAATGTTTTACATATTCCAAGACTTGCGATAAATTTACTTTCAGTATCCAAGTTGAATGATTCTAGAATGCATGTGACATCTGATAAGTCTGGTTGTAGGTTGGTAAGAGGGAGTTTGGTGATTTCTAAGGGATCTCAAACAAGGACTTTATTTAAGCTACATGCTTCCACTCTTTGTAATTCAACTTTTGTAACTAGGACTGAAAATTCATGTATGTTGTGACACCATAGATTGGGTCACATTGGTGAAAAAGGTCTTAAGACCATACTAGATAAGAGAATAGTAGATGGTATTTATAATTATTTTGTTGGAAAGAGTGATTTCTGTGAACATTATGTGTTTGGTAAACAAAATAGGTCATCATTTGATAAAGGAGTTAATAAGGCTAAGGGATTCTTAGAACTTATTCATTCAGATGTACGTGGTCTAGTGGATGTTGATTCTTTGGGTAGATCTCAATATTATGTTTCCTTCATTTATGATTTCTCAAGATATACTTGGATTTATTTTATGCATTCAAAATCTAAACTTTTCACTAAGTTTAAGGAATTTAAAGCCTTGGATGAAAAGCAATCAAATTATAAGATAAAAGTATTGAGAAATGACAATGGGGGTGAATATTGCTCTAAGGAATTTGATGCATTTTGTAAACATGAAGGAATTGTTAGGAAAAAGACTACATCTTATACTCCCCAACAAAATGGGGTAGCACAAAGAATGAACTGTACATTAATGGAAATAGCTAGGAGCATGTTAAGTAGTGCTAAGCTAGATAAATCCTTTTGGGCAGAAGTTGTTGGTACTGCTTGTTATTAAAAAATAGATCTCCCTATAAAAATATTATTGATAAAACACCTTATGAAATGTAGTTGGGTAAAAGCCTTCAGTTTCACATTTAAGGGTCTTCGGTTATGAGGATTTTGTTCATGTGCCTTAAGAGAAGTGATCTAAATTGGATCCAAAAGCTCAAAAATGCATCTTTGTAGGATATGGTGAGAATGTAAAAGGTTATAACCTTTGGAATCCTCTAACCCGTAAAATGGTCTTTTCTAGAGATGGGATTTTCAAGGAATTTAGAGCTAACTCAGAAGAATAAAAACTAAAGGTAAAGAAAAAGATAGTACACTTTGAAACTAAGTAAGAATATGCACATGTGGAAGAACAAAGAGATGGACTAGAAGATGGAGAAAAAGAAGAGAGTTCAATTGAAAGTTTTGAAGAATTTGTTATAACAAAAGAAGTTGATCATAATGAAGAACATGAGGAAGAGCCTCTTGCTCCAACTTTGAAAAGCTCCACAAGACAAAAAAATCCAGTTGATAGGTAAAGCCCACCAGATTTCCATTGTAAGTTTTCTTTATTAAGTACTGACGATGAACCTAGATCTTACAGGGAGGCTCTCTCTTCTGAAGAAAGTAAGTCTTGGATGAAGCCATGCAAGAGGAGATGATGTCTTTGGATAGTTGTGATACCTGGGATCTTGTTAGTTTTTCCAAAGGAAGCAATTGGCTGCAAGTGGTATATAAGAAGAATTTTGGTGTAGATGGTTGATTAGAGTGGTACAAGGCTAGATTGGTGGCCAAGGGCTACTACCAGAGAGAGGGAGTTGATTTCAGTGAAATATTCTCTCCTATTGCTAAGTTAACTTCTATTAGATTCCTATTATCTATTGATGCTACTTATGATTTTGAAATAGAGCAAATGGATGTTAAAATTTCTTTCTTGCATGGGGATCTTGAGGAAGAAATTTATATGCGACATCCTGACGGTTTTGTTGTGAAAGGAAAATAACACTTAGTTTGCAGATTAAAACAGTCACTGTATGGTTTGAAACAACAACCCAAGATGTGGTACCAGAAGTTTGATGCCTTTGCATTAAATTTGGGTTTTGTTAGAAGTGAGGAGGATCATTGTGTTTACATTAAGGTTATTGATGATCATATACTAATTATTGTCTTGTATGTTGATGGTATGTTGTTTAAGGGTAACAAGGTGATGATTAGGGAGCTTAATACTTAGATTTTTGGCACATTTGATATGAAATATTTTGGGCTGCTAGATATATTCTTGGGATGGAGATCAATAGAGATTATATACGTAGAAAGCTTTGGTTAGGTTAGAGTAAGTATGTTGATACTAGTTTGTAGAGGTTTAAAATGCAGGACTATAAACTAGTAAATATTCCATTTCCAGTTGGTACTAATTTGAGTTTAGACATGTGTCCTAATTCTAATAATGATATTGAAGAGATGTATAATGTTCCTTATGCTAGTGGCGTTGGTAGTTTAATGCATGCAATGATTTGTACTAGACTAGATATAGCCCAAGCAGTGGGAGTTCTAAGTAGGTTTATGTCTAACCTTGGTAAAGAGAATTAGACTTTGTTAAAAGGGTTTTTAGGTACTTGCGAGGTACTTCTAATTATTGTTTGGTTCATCATGGTACTGATAATGTGGATAAGTCATTGGACATACAAGGTTTTGTTGATGCAGATTGGGCAGGTGACTTGGATAGTCGAAAGTCCACTAGTGGCTATGTTTTTAATTTGTTTAGAGGTGCAGTGAGTTGGATGAATAAAAGACAACCTACAGTTTCATTTTCCACCATTGAAGTAGATTATATGGCTGCTACTCATTATTCTAAGGAGGTTGTTTGGTTACAAAGACTTGGTATTGGTATTGGTATTGGTTTTGATTGCAAGATAGTGAGAATCGGATTTGACAGTCAAAGTGCCATATGTTTGGCTAAGAAGCATATGTATCATGCTCGTACTAAGCATGTTGATGTTTAGTATCGCTTTGTGCAAGAAATGGTTGAGAATGGATAGGTCCTAATTGAAAAATTTGGAACTTTGGATAATGTTGCAGATTCTCTCACAAAGCCAGTAACCGCAGATAAGTTTTCTTGGTGCAGAAAGGCCATGGGCCTTGATCATTGTACTTAATTTCATGTTGGTGTATCTCTATGGGTGTAATTTACAATGTATGATGTCAAGTGGGAGAATGTTAGGATTTAGTTGATGTAAACCTTGTAAATCCTTCATTAATTATTTTCCTAATGTCTTTTATAAATTACCCATAAGAGGTGAAACCGTTTAACCAACAGTGGTGAAAGAACTCATGTAAAGATGAAGTTATCGATACTGTTTGTCTTCTGGAAAAAGGAAAAAATAGCTAGGCATCCCATTTGGAATCTCCTATTTTTGGAGGGTTATGACATCCATCATAATTTGTAAGAGTATCTATGACACAATGACAACTGTCATAAGATCCTATGACAATTATGACACCGTTTATGATTGTATTTATGACATATTCCTTCCCTAGACACCCATGCATGAGAGATGCCTTATGACAACTGTGAGAGAAAATGTAATTTGCTATTTTGGGTGGATTTGGTGTTTGGAAAGGAGGTAGGCGTGGGTCTTTTCATGCGGTTTTTTTGCATGTTGTTTGGTGATACCATGGTGGTATTCATCGCCATAAGTTTCTATAAATTGGGGCCTTGAGCTAGATTTATTATTCAATTTGGTTTAGTGTGCAAGTAACAAGGTACTATCAAATTTTATAGAGATTATTAGAGAAGTGTATTTCTATTACAATCTGCTTTGGATTAGTAATATACTTGCATGTCTCTTTCTGTGGTGGAGTTTTTTCCCTTAGGGGTTTCTCCACATAAAACTGGTGTTATGTGTTATGATTTTCTTGTTTTGATTATGCAATCACATTCATATCAAGGTTTAATAGTTGGATTCAAATATACAAAATTACTGTTGGTTAAAGTTCATATTGTAATATTTCTTCACCATTTTCTACAAAAAAACTGCCTCTAGTGCTTTAGTTCTTAACTAAAATCAAACTAAAAATTAAACTATATCAAAATTGGGTGCCCTTGTTGGAGTTTTAGTTAAATTGAACTAAACTTGAAAATAAAAAGGATCCTGAAAAATGGAACTGAAATCTAACTAAAGTGACCACCAGTCTAGCTATTTTCTATCAATATAACTACAAACCATTTGAATCTCACCGCCAACCTCTTATCTCTACACCTGGGCATGACTTCTTGCATGAGAATTTATCAAAAAATTCCAACGTAGATTCTTTTTCTAGATATAGGCATGGTTTTGTTTTTGGTGACAACAGTTAACCAAATTTCTAACAATGATTCTTTATTCCTTACAATTGGGTGTCCCATTTCTGTAACACCAATTTTTAAAAAACACAAATAGTAGTGACCATTTCCTTGTCTCTAACTTATTCGGGAGGCTGTCAGTGAATGTTGACACCACTTCATTCATTCTATCCATTGTTGGGATTTTTGAAATTGTATTTTTACTTTCTAATCAAAGGATATCTTTCCATTTGCTGTTGAACATTTTTGAAGGTCTCTATCTCTTCTTGAAATGACTAGAGTATGACCTTCTTATTCACCATTTTATCAATTCCCTCATGTGTCACTTGTCCCTACATTTATCCTTGCAATTCTTCAACCATTTTTCCATGCTCTCGCACTAACATAGGAGTGTCCCAAAATGTGCAACCCAAGTCTTTAATTTCCTAGTAGATGTTACTCATTGCTTGTTTTGCCTAACTTGTGTCTATATTTAACTTGGTATTACACTTATTCAAAACTTTGACCCAAAACTCTATTGCCCTTACCCATATTGGGAGCTCATCCTTTTCTCTTTGTTCAATAACCACAACTTTCAAGAGTTCCTCCATTTTTGTTTCATTTATTTGGTGAAGAATTGGGATGTAATCTTCCCAAAACAATAATTCCTCATTGATGTTTAACTCAATTTTTTGAGCATCCTTGTCTTCATCACTAATAAAGTGATAAGACTTTATTAGTTCTTTTAGTACTTTATCAACTAACTCTATTTTTTTTTCCTTTCATTGTTGTTGGGGGGATCCAGCCATTTGGGTCTGAATGTATAACCTCACCTTTTAATGCAACCTGTAATGTCTATCAGGATCAACAAAATCAACTATTCTAATCAAATTACTTATGCAAGCCATTAGTTGTGCTAATTGAGCTTTCAACTCCTCTTTTGTGTGTTTATCTTTTTGCATTCTCTTCAAAATTGTAGTGACAGACATCTGGAGACTATTGTTCTCCCTCTCTTGTTTGGACAGCTAGATCAACTTGCATGATATGTTAATATTTTTTCTGTCATCTCTGATTCCAACTTATCCCTCGTTGGGACAACTTATCCCTTTCTTTAGACCAAAGATTGGAAATATTCTAACAGTACACTTAGATTTGCTTCGAGCTTTCCACATATGTCCGCTACCTCTTTTGAATTGTATGGTTCAACCATATCGGTATAGCTACAGACGATTCTCTTTGAGGAGAAGTGATAATTTCTATATTATGGGAGCCTTCTTGTTTGAACTCCCAATGTATAGATTCTTGTGCAACTTCTCTTTCTTCTCAAACTCTTTGTTCATGCATTTCCTCTTCCTTATGAGGCTATTCCTCATGTATTTCCTTTGGTTGGTTCACTTCCTCTTCACGAGGTTGTTCCGATACATTTTCTTGAATTGGTTTTTCCTCCATATTGATCTCTCCAACATTGGCTTCCTCAAATGGAACTTCCTTAGTGTGCAATTCCATATGAACATCCTCAGTGTGCAACTCCTTTGTGTAAACCTCTTCTATATGAACCTCCTTCTATGCTTCCTCTTCTCTTGGAGGTTCATTTTCTATCCCTCCTTCCTCAAGTGTTGTACCAACAATAATTTCTTCTTCACGAGGTGGTTCATATTATGGAGGAGGAGGAGGTGGTGGAGATTGGAGATTGGGGTGGAGGAGATGGAGGTGGAGATGGTAATAGTGATTCATGGGGAGGAGTGGAAGAATAGGTTTTCTCAACTTGCTCTGAGTAACCCTTGCTTTAATAGCTTCACTGGTCCTTCTCTTTCAGACCAAAGTATTTCCATCCTCATCTTCTTCTTCACTTGACACTATGTTGATGGGATCTCTATCTTTTCTCTTTTTTCCTATTCCTTTGAAGTTTTCCCTTTTCTTTTCCTTTGTTGGGGTAGCAGTGTTGGAAGGTCCCTCCTTGGTAATTGCAACAGATGATGGTTCTTCTTCAATGGCTACAACTGATGAGCCTTCCCATTTCTTTTTCTTTTAAGCCTCCTTGGTAGGTGCTGACAGTTTCATCATGGGGAAGGGTCTCTTCAACCATAAGAGAGAATGAGTGATTAAATTTTGTGCTTGAGTCTTGATATCATCATTTTCTTTAACCGAGTAGTCTATATTGAAAATGGGTTGATTATAAAATTTCTGACCTTGATAGGAAAGTTCAAGGATCTTTCCATCCTAGAAACCTAGGCCTTTGTACAATGCTTCATAAAATGCATGGTCAACTAACAAAAATCCTTCATTCTAACCTCAAACTCTTCCTTGCAGTTATCCCAATGATCCTTAATCTTTGGCTCATGGATGAAATAGACACCCATTACCTTGTTTATCTTGCCAATAGGATCAAACCTACTCCTGACATCATTATACAGTGCAAGATTATATCTGGATATTTCCACATATGTACCTTTTTCATTTTGGATGTTAGCACATGAGTACACCCCTATTTTAATAGGGAAACTATATCCAAGTTTGTGCTTCTCGGCAATGGGATGATGTACTTCATTATTTTCCTGCACACTTCCAACAAAATCATTTTAAATGAAGAGTACCTAGGGAGTTTTTTAGGAATCTTATGAAAGCCCACCACTCTAATATAGGGAAAATTACTATACTGGATATACTAGTTTCCATTTCCCTTTATGGTCTCCATATCCTCATTTGAAATTATCTTGGATAAATCTCCTCCTAGTCCTCTAATCATTGAATAGATGAAATCTTCATTAACAACATGTTGGAAACATGAGCATGATGATGTATGGTGTATTAATTGATGCCAACCCATTTTAGAAGTGATGGTTTATAAGTATGTATATAGTCTGGAGCAAACCAAGTGTTTCTTGCTGAAATTGGCTAAGTCCCAGACTGAGATAGTGATGTCATAGAGGAACAATTTTGTGGTCCACATTGCTCTGCACTACAATATCTTGTCATGCAGTTTTGAGGTTATAATGGTACATGTTGAAGGAGTCTATATCCAAAGTTTCAGGGTTGTATGTCTTCCACAAAAGAAGATATTGATGATAGAGTATTAGACTAAATAGAGATATAGTTACAGTTCCAAAGTTTATTTTGGAATGCTTTGCATTCCATCGTGGATGATCATTATGATTTGCAGGTTTTAGGAAGTGCTTGAAGATGTTATATGTGTGTGCACTCTGAGTTTCAAGTAGTTTGGTGGTCCAAGTTTCATGTTTTGGGATGAACAGTTGGTTGATTAAGTTGTTGCTTCACCAATTTTGTTGTGCGATGTCGACCTAAGGGTTTTGGGGTTGTGTGAAACTAAATTATGTATGGAGTAGAATCATATGAGTATCTATAGGTCATGTCGACCTATCTTGGTGAAGAACATGCTTTGGTTACTTCCACAAGGTATGTATGATGGATTTTTGAGCCGACAGGTTATGAGGTCACATGTTTCATCTAATTAGGATGACCTAATTGATGATATGATTGTTTGTGGAATACACACACACACACACACACACACACATATATATATAGAAGGTCAATTCATTAATGGTATTATGGTGAGAGGTGTGTAGTGAAGTGTAAAATGTGTTAGTTGTGATCTTGTGATAGTGAGGAATGAAGTGCGTAAAGTTAGTTTTTTGAGCCTAATTGGAATTATATCAACATATAGTAGATGCATTGTAAGCAATTCAAATTTATGGTAGTGAGCCATCCTTTTGTATATCTTTTGTAATTCTGGAAGAAGTGATGTTCCTTGGGTAGTGAGCCCTCCTATTTTTTGGCCAATGAATCCTCCAAGAAGTGAGCCCTTCAGGTAGTGAGCCTCCTGTAATCTATTATAACCAGTTATGATATATTGTGACCTAATCCTCACTGTGGTTTTTCTCTTTCAATGGTTTTCCATGTAAATCTAGTGTTCTTGTGTTGATTTTTGTGATCCATGATTTAAATGTTCCTTTCCATTTCTTCAAGTTCATTGAGATGCTTTAAATGCACTTTTAAGACTATGAAGTTGATATGGAAGGAGAACTCAAATATGCTCTTGATGACCTAGATAAAGCAGAATGTGAGAATAGAGATCTGAAAGAAACTCTTAAGGAAGCAACTAAGTGTATCAAGAAGCTGAGGAATCAAGTCAATAAAGTTAACGAGCAACTCAAGGAAACAAATGAGCAACTCAAACAATCAAATAAGACAATCACTAATCTAAAAGTGCAAGTTGAAGAAGGAAAAAGAGTTGAAGACTAATTGAATGCCAAATTGAAAGACAAGTCTACAAAATGCTCAAAGCTTGAAGAAGAGATTGTGTCTCTGAGGAAAGATTTGGAGAAAGAAAAAATTCAAGAGGATAAATTCAAGAATGTTGTGCAGTTTTTGCACACATGCCCCACTTGGAGTAGGGACCCTCTTTTCGGATGTCTTTCGACCTTTGGTTTTATTGGATTTATCATTTTGGGGTCTTGACATGTTGGTCTTGCTAGCTTTGACCTTGCCTTGAGGCTGGAATTGATTGAAATTAAGTTTTAAGCCAAATCTGGGTTTTCACCTGGGTCTGGGATTTTCCGTTCCTGACAGATTTTCCCGGGCCCTGGTTCTCTGTCTGTTCCTGGCTGGATTCTCCGATTCCGGGTTCCTACCTGGATCCGGGATTTTCCGTTCCTGGCGGATTTTCCCGGACTCTGCCAAAATCCCGATCTTCGCCATTTCCCCGGTTTCTGCATTTCCACGAAACTTTTGTCCATTCGGATTTCCGCGTATTCTGAGATTTTTTCAAAATTCTGTTTTGGGCTCGGGTTTCCGGATTTGTCAGAAGTGTCTTGTCGCTCATTAATGACCAAGGTACCTTGGCTCAGACGAGTATATGGGCGGATTTAGGGCATTTTTAACATCATTCTGACTTCACTGCTCACTTGCTTTTGCTCTGGCGATTGAAAATTCTCATCTGTGCTTTGAAGGTTGATTTGGATTGTGTGCGTGTGAATTGATTGGAGTCCTGTTGGTTAAAATTTTTGTTGCTTGGGGGCGCTTGTTTCATGGTTTCTTCCTCGAGCTCGAATTTCATCCACTTTGATCCATGGTAGGTTGTCGTTGGCCCCTTTCATTTATTTGCTTGATGATTGGGTGTTTATGCGCTGAATGATGATAATTTCGGGTCGGCCCTTGCTTGATTTTGATCCCGTATTTATAGAATTTGGGTTTGACTTGTTTCTTTGAGAAACCACATCTTCGTGCCCTATGAGCTTGCATTTATCCATTAGATGGCGTGTGCATCCTTTAGACGGGGTTCTGGGTTAGATTAGTTGCCTTCTTAGTGCAAAATTTGCCATCTGCAAGGTTAGGGTTTCTTTGATGCACGACCCAGAATAATGGATTTGGAATGATTGATCGATCTTATCCCTGTATCACACTGACCCCCGCCCTGTGAGCATTCAGAGTGCTTTAGGTTAACCATTAACTAATATTTTAAACCTTGAAGTTTCCCCTGGTTTTAATGGCGGAGGTTTGGTTATTCAAATTAGGGCATCATTGTTTTAACATAGGGATTCATCCTTTGAGAGATTTTGAGAAGTTGAGATCCTTTGCATTCTGAGTTTTGTTGATTACTATCGGTTTTGAGACCATTAGAACTCAAGTGGAGGAGATCCTGTGGTCATTTGGCTGTTGTTTCGCGTTTCGTTGTTTATCGGGTTTCCGAAGTCCTCGCAGAATTCCTCTGCTCTCGGATTTTCCCGGTTTTGACTTATTCTGCGGACTGGGGTAATTTCCGAAGTACTCTGAGCTATCCGCGAAAATTCGTTCCATCCGGATTTTTCTGGATTTCCTGTCTGGCTTCGTCCTTTTTGAATTTTCGATGATAGGATTAATGGAATGATTGTTAAATGTTGATTTCTTGTTGCCAATGAGTGAATTTCATGATTATCTTTTGATCTTCCATCCGTACTAACGACCCATTTGACTAATGATGCTTTGGCGACAGGAATCCGTCTGGGTCGGATTTCTCCAAAATTTTGCCCCGACTGGATTTTCCCGGATTGCGATATTTTCCCGGACTGCTTTGTTTTTTCGGATCTTCAAAATATTAGCAGTTGTGATGGATTTCAATTGATTTATATGATTTGTGCTAACCTTTTGGATTGGAATATGAACAAAAATTGAATACTAATGACGGCTTTTTGTGAGTGCAGGCTGAGTCAAGCAAGGCTGTTGCCGAAAAATCTAAGGGTGGCTCGGAAGGGTCATATATCTCTGAGGCAGAACGACTGAGACTAGATATGAGGAGTCATCTTCCCGAGAGTAAGGTATCTTCTGTATGGGCCGAAGTATCAAACACTAATGTTGAGGCCTGGAGATATGAAGAGTTTAAGCAGAGGACGGCGGATAAGAATCTGTCAGCCCTGAGGCAGGGAATGATGAAATCCGGACTAGTGCATTTGGCAGGCTTTCCTCTGGCGGTCCAGTGTTATGAGCTAATTCTCGAGTGCGCCAGACAGTATGACTTTGATACACAAAGGGTGGTTAGTACCGAGGGAAGAGTTCTGGCGAACTTTAGTCCTGTCTCCATTGCACAAGCTTTCAGCATACCTGATCTACCTTCAGTGTGTGCTCTGAGTATAGACACTGCCAGAACATATTATGACAATGATCCCATCAAGGATCAACAAATGATTAACTCATGGTTAGAGAAGCCAAAGTCCCACCATTCTAAGTTGCCCAAACAGTTGCACAGGGTTAAGTTCAGATCAGATGTATATGATGCCATCACATTTCTGAGCAGGGTGGTAGGATTGAAAAGTGCAGGAGTGTTGGAGAGTTGGATGGTCCATGTGATCACCAAAATTGGATAGGGGACCAACTATCACTGGGCAGGGCTCATCAGTGTGGAAATTGACAGGCAATTAAGGAATGTCCTGGAAACTAAAAAGTTCACCATGTCCTCATATGTGGTGTATATACTATCCATATCCTACTCATACAAGGGTCTGAACCCACGGGGGACGCTTGGACAGGATATTATCTACGAGGTTTATCCAGAATTGCATCTTGGGCATAAAGATTATAGAAGGGCTAACGATGCATTCACAATGCATATCACCCGGATGCTCCAGAATGCTGAACACATGAGGTTGTCCGACGGAGCCAAGGGGCTGATAAAGAACTACGGAGCCTGGTTCATCCAGTTCCCCACCTTCACCTACCTCAGAATTGATGGATGCCCGGTTGCTCCATACAGGTTGCCTAGGTACCCTACTGATCACCTTGTTTTGTTAGAAGTTGTGAGGCAAATTTGTCAATTTGATGTTGTGGTAAAGAGAGAGAAGCACAAGACAGACTTTGGTGGGGACTTCACTCTTGGAATTGGTGTGGCAGAAATGTGCCCTTCTATTCAATCAGCCCACACAGCAGGGGAAGAACTGGCAGCATACGGTTTCTCCTTCCATTCGAAAAGGATGAACTTCGACATCACAAGAGAAGCACAGAAGAAAGCTACTAGGGAGTACATACATAAGGATGACCTGGAAGATTATTGGGTCAATATCAAAGACGACCTTGAGGCTAGAAAGAAGAGATATTCCAGGCTCCCTGTGGAGGCAGTCAAACAATACCATGTCAAGCTGATCCCGGATCAGTTGGAAGATGACAGAAATCTGGTACAAGACCACGCCTATGAAGCAGTGAAGGATTGGCCGGTTGGAGATATCAATTGGAATGAGGACGAGATTATAGAATTGGAAGATCTAATGGCCCCGGTGATGAAATTCACTCTCTCCTGGTTAAAACATAAATTTTGGGAGCTGGAGAATGAGAAGGTGACCTGCACCTTCAATTTGATGGGCAATCTCAATCCCATGTCCACCTCAGAAGAATCTGGGGAACATGACCCCAAAGGGAAAACTGCCAAGAGCTCCCCTTTCAAGATCAAGGTGAGAGGCCCCAAAGAAAGTAAACCCGAAGCAAAGAGGAAGCCGAAAGGAAAGAGAAGATGGAAGACTTTGGCGCTTAGTAAGTCCTCTGATGAGGAAGATTTGGGAAAATCAGAAGAGGAGGATGTTCCTCCACCGCCAAAGAAGGCAAGAACAACCCGGACCTTGAAAAAGAAGGGTCAGGAGACATCAAAGGGTGAGCCTCCAATTGTTGATGTGGAGAGCTCAGGAGGGGAGAAAGCTAAAGTCTACATAAGGAGATCCAGGACTCCCTCTCCAAAGGATACTGTGCAGAAGAAGGATTCTCCTCCAGGGGCCACCCGTTCTGTGAGGGCTCATCCGAGTGCATTTCCTCCTCCATCAGGGCATGCACCCCAATTTGCAGAGTGTAGGGAGCAGGGGAAGCCATGAGGAGAAGCATAGCCCAGCTGGGAGGGGGACTCTCTTTGGTGGAAACAGGCTGGAGGTTGAGGAGGAGGAATGGCATGCTTGCCTCCTTTGGTACAGATATGAAGACTTATAAAGTGGGGAGACCCGCAGGATTAAGTGGGAGACCATGGGGTCTGACGGGGGTGGACGGAAGAGGTTGACGGGTGGAATAAAGCTCACGAGAGAAAAGAAAAGGAAAGGGGGAAGAAATGAGGAGGGTCCGAATGAAATCTGGATCGTTCACGATGACAGCTAGAAGAACTTTACAAGGAAAGTGGTGGTTAAGGACACTCCATGGATTGGGGATAGAGATCTTATCAAAGATTTGAAAGGAAAGAAAAGTGATGCAGGTGGTTTCAAGGGTAGAAAGAGATGAAACGAATAACAGGGTTATCCATATTGCCACCCCTGCTGCAGACAAAACAAGAGAAGAAGTTACTGGTCAGGACTACCATGTTCAGACTATCAAACTTGGGCCTGCATCCATGGAACATGATATAGAGGAGTTTGAAGGGTCCAGTGCAGTGATCGTTGGCAGGTTGAGGAAGGAAACCCAGACCAAGCAGGAATTGAAGAAAGAAAATGAGAGGTTAAGGAAATGCTTGGAGGAGGTAATGAAACCATTGCAGTCCCTCCATCCTTCTTCTTCTGCCACTCCCGGCTTTCTACCCAAGGAAACAATCTCCAGGATTGAAAAGATGAAAACCTCAGCTCAAGCTGCCATAGACTAGTTGATGAGTGTGCAAACGAAGGGAGATGATACCATCAAGGCCATCCTTTCAGTTGGGAAGGATGCAGTCCGGGCCAAGGAGCTATTGGAGCATGTGTTGTCTCAGGACAGGGAGGACATGGATCTCTTGCTGCAGAAATCGAGAGTCATCATAGGAGATGGCAAAGATCAATTACTTGCTGATGGCATCCTCCCTTCTTCCAGGTTGGATGAACCTTGGGAATGGTTCGAAGCTCTACAGATTAGACAGAAGGTTATAAAGAAGATCCAGAAGCGGAGGAAATCAATTGATGGGGATCTCGCTGCAGTATATGATGGATGCATTACCTTCTTTGAGGTAATGACCGGTAGGAGGAAGATAGCTCCGAAATATCTAAGTCTGGAACAATTGAAGGAGTGGTGGCATGAAGTTTATTCCCCTGATAAGGGAAGTGTTGTAACCGGTCACCAGCTTGATGATGCAGCTACCTACTTGGCTGTAATGGATAAGTATCTGGCCAGCAGGGAAGATTGGAACAAGATTGTTGACCAGTCCAAGGAATAAATTAATTCTATTCAATGTCGGCTTAGGGTATTGCCTTTGCCACCTATCATCGAGTTGGATGGAACATTCTTGAGGGTCCAGGGGTCATCAGTTCAGAGGAAGGATAAAGGAAGTGGCAGTTAACGCCTATTTCGAGATTTGTGCTTCCCTATTATCATAGGGCATGCATTGGACCGGACTTCATTGGGGATTGTGTCAAGGCCGACCTTGATGGTGGAGGGCATTTAATGCGTGCCTTAGTTTGATTCTTCCTTGGCTGACCTGTTTTGGCGGTTTTTATTATTTTTGTAAAAATGTTTGGCTGGGCCGACATATCTTGGGATTTACTATAATTAGGCATTCTTGCCTCATTGTAAAGGGTTAGACATTAGCTAGAAGACATTAGAAATTAAAGAGCAAGAGCTAGAGTATTTTGTAATAGGAGTAGTGTTTGATTTCTTGAAGCAAATTCTGTATCAGAACAGTTGAATTGTTGCAGCATTTTGGTGATTAATACAATTGAAGACATTGTGGTTTTCCTGGTGAAATCTCTTGTGTTATTTCATCTTGCATGGTTCCTTTGTTCTATCTTTCAAATTGCTTGAAGATCTAGGGTTTAGTATTCAGAAATAAATCAGTTTCAGTTGGATGCATGATGTTTATGATTTCATATTTGGAATGTTTGTAGCTATGTCTGGTCTATACTCCCAGTAACTATCTGATTGTAGTAAGTGGTAAAAGTCAACACCGGACCATATATTCAATGTACTTAAGTTCAATTGTAGATGAAAGTCTATGATTTAAAAATCTATATCCCTCAGAAGATTGCACCGTTCTTAGAAGATTGCATTGTGGGTTGAACAAGAATTGGTTATTTGAGATAGGTCCATTCCAAATATCTGTTGTTTACATTGTTCATTCTAGGAGTAGTTTAGATTCCATTATATCCTCGCACCCTTATCTTTTTCTATTTCTTTATCATTTGGTTAGATTTAGGATTAAAGATCATCATATTGCAAGATCTGATAAACAGGAAGATATAGTTTGCTTGTAGTAAGGTCCAATTGTGATTACCAGCATTTCACATTTTATCTGAGTTGTTTTATGCATTTTTATGACCTAACTTTTAGAGACCAGGGTGATTTTCGAAGTGATTGTATTGAAATAAACTTTCAAAGAGAGATAAGAGGCCCATTTTTGTGCGAGGTTACAATGGAAAACACCATCATGGATTAGAAGCTAGGAGGGGCTGAATGGTAAGGATCACTTTTGGATACCATCTCTCGAAGGAGAGATATGGGAGAAATACCAGATCTACCCACGGGGAGAGGGAAGATTTAAGAGACTCTGGTTCCCCACTAGGTCAAGAAGGACTACGAGAATCATCATCACCATCCCTTCACTAGCATCATCCACATCTTCATCCGAGATTGAGGGCTATACCATTCACGAAGGCGCATTTGTAACAACCTAATTTGTCAATAATCAACCACCACCGCCATCCCCACTCTTACCAATAGCTTTCCTTGCCAATAATCCATCACCCTTGTTCTTCCATGCCTACAATGCTATGCCCAAAAACCCTGAGCATTTCTGTTCAAAATTCCATGCAAATGACCCAAACAGAACCGCAGAAGAACACATAAAGATTTTCCAAACCTGCCTCAAGGACAGAGGGATTGTTCATGAGGATGTTGCCTGTAGGTTGTTTCCTTATTCACTAGGAGAAGAGGCTTTTTACTGGTACAACCATCTCCCTGTTGGTTCAATTCTTAATTGGAATGATCTTGAAAAGACCTTTTCGCAGAAGTTTCGAATACCCATCAATTCCAATGAGTTATACCTACAGTTCATCAAGGTTAAGAGAGAGGTTAATGAACCAATAGCCAGTTTCAATAATAGGTTTCATCGTGCATTTACCAGATTACAAGACCCATATGTTTTGGATGATGGTACCACCCTGGGAGTCTATTATGAAGCTCTGGATAGCCTAACAGCAACCTTTTTGAAATGGAGACCCAACCCTCCAGGTACCCTGACTGATGCTTATACGGAAGCTGTCAAGCTTAGTACAGATCTGAGACAACACCTGACTGGGCCATTACCTTCTCTGGGACCAGTTGCACATCCCAACCAGATTCAGGCAGTAAATCAGGCTCTCACCAATCATACCCCAATCATGAATCCAGTCCCTCAATTACCTATGGTACCACACCCTGGTCACCCCATGAGCCAGATCTCCCCTGTGAAAAACTTCCCTCAACAGCAGGTTAATCAGCCTATGTACTCGTCACAACCGAATAGCTTCCCTGCTTACCTGCAGAATTCTGAGGTGTTGTATCAATCTTTGGGATCTGCTACAATGCATGTCCCTCCTCAGAGTAACCCGAATCAGCTTCCTTATCGAGATCCAAATAGGGAGAGGATTGATGAAATGGCTGAACAGATAAAGAAGCTAAATCTAGAGGTGACTTACCTAAGAAATCAGAACATCCAACTGCAAGCCGCCCAGAAGGGTATGCAATCCAATCAGAACAGAGAGTTTTCACAAGGGCAGAATTTTGACAAGGGACAACGTAATGACAGAGGATTTTATAATGACAGGGGATATAACCAGGATAGGGGTTACAACAATGATAGAGGTTTCAATAATGATAGGAGGCAGAATTTTGATAGAGGCCAAGGAAGTGGATCAAGATTTGATAAGAGGCCACCACAAAGATAGAATAGAACTTGGAATACAGGGCCTAATAATGGAGGAGTTCCCACCCCATTGGATCAACCTGCTAATCAGATTGTCAATCAATCTGCAAACCAACCAGTCAGTCAAGAAAAACCTCCTAGTGTGTATCTGGCTGAAGAAGCCCTATCAGGATGGTGCAGGCTCCATAAGACAAGTCAGCATTCGGAATTGGAATGTCCAGAATTCCAAACTGCTGCCTCTATTTTTCAGTATGAGGTAGAGAACAATGTGAATGGACAAGAGATCGTTCCTTCCAACTACTATGATTCTCCTGTGCTGGTATTAAATCATGCTCCTTTTCCAGCCAGCAAGGAAAATGTACCAGAGGAACCTGATTCCCAGGAAGATGAAATAGATCAGATTTGTAATGGAGACGAAGTAGCTCGGTTGTTTAATGAAGATACAATGAATGACAATGGCCCTCTTGATCAGGAGGAACCTTATGTTGAGGAAGTTCAGATGTTTCAGAGACAAGGATTGAGAGATATGCCTCATAGACGTCCACAGCCTGGAGGACCTTTCACCACTTCCATTCCTCCCAACAACTTTAGTACTCCTCCAGATCCTAATGCTAGTAACAACCCGTCTTATCCACACATTCCCAAGCAGTATCTTTCAAAGGAGAGATAGGCTCAAACCGACCCACAGAAGGAAAAGGCTGTCCAAGCTGGCAAGGATAAGGTGGAGGAATCATCTAAGGAAATCTCTACTAATATGAGTGAAGAGCAGATGGTTTCATATGTTGCAGAGGAGTTCAAGAAACTAAAGGTAAATCTTTCTGCGTTTGAGTTGTTAAGGTTCCCTGCAATTAGGAAGGCTGTCTTAGGTACCTATGATGCAAATCCAAAGTTATTGGATAAGTCTTCTGGTGAACATGTCAGCCAAACTTCCAGCTCCCAGCCTGTGAGCGCACAAAATCAGACCCAAAATAGGACTAACATACCCCCTGGAGATAAAGGAAAAGAAAAGGATAAGACTCAAGTGGCTCAAGTAGATATTCAGCCTACCTTGTTCCAAGGGAAAATAGAAACCCCACAATTCCTAATCTCTGTTCGTATATTCGGTAAGAATTTGCATAATTGCTTGTTAGATTCTGGTGCTTCCACCAATGTGATGCCCTTTGGAGTTTGTAGAGCTCTAGGAATTACACCTGCTGATTCTCAGAAGAAGGTGACTCAGTTAGATAGAACTGAAGTGAATGTGGTAGAACTAAATATGATTCACATGCAGATAGCTTTAGATCCAAGGATCCAACAGGTTATCAACATTCAGGTAGCTGATATCCCTGATGCATATGGTTTGATTCTAGGAAGAAATTTCACCAAGGCTTTGAATGGATATGTGTCTACTAATCACTCTCACATGTGGCTTCCCTGGAAAGGAGTGCCTAATCAGATCAGAATTGAGAGAGAGCCTAAAATTTAGTACATGATAACAGAATACCAAAAGACTTCAGCAGAGGTCTTCATATCAGAAGCTGGAATAGGAAATTACATGCTATCGACTCAATATGAAGAGTCAGACACATAAGAGATCTTGATGTTGCATACGATGCCTATTGAAGCAGAGACAAGGTCGAGTCATGTTGAAATTTTGACAGAATCAGTTCAGGAAGAAGAAGAACTTGAGGACAGACAGATCAGCCTATTAGACAGTTTCCAGGAATTCATTAAGCAGTGTATGGAGAATCAAACTCACCTGGGAAGAAAGACAAGCTTTAAGGAATTACTCTTACCAAATTGGTGTAGAGTCCATAACGCTTCCCATTCAGAATTGGAGTGTTGTTTGTGCCAGACAGCCGTAGAGCAAGTACAGAAATGCCTAAGTCCAGCTCAAGATGTAGAGACAAAGGCGCATAACCCTCAGGATAAATATCAAAAAGGTAAAACATCTAGAGTGATTGAGGAATCCTCAAACACTAACAAGCTGAAAGAGATGATGAAGAAGACTGCCACTGTGGAATGCTGGACTCTCAAATTTGATGGATCCAAATCCAAGCATGGTGCTGGAGCAGGGTTTGAGCTTATCAGTCCAAAAGGTAAAAACTTCTTTGTAGCCCATAGGCTCCAATTTCATTGCACAAATAATGTAGCCGAATACGAAGCATTAATTCATGGACTTCTTATGACACTTAAGAAAAAGGTTAAGATTCTGCAAGTTTTTGGAGATTCAGAGTTAGTAGTCAGACAAGTGAAAAAGCAGTATTCATGCCATGATAGGAGAATGACCAACTACAGACATAGAGTGTGGGACCTTATTGAAGGGTTTGATGCCTTCAACATTCAATTGATACCACAGAAGAGGAATCAAACTGTTGATTCTCTGGCTCAAGCAGCAAGCACTCTGCAACCTCTATCTCTATCAGGATTGAAGAAGTTTACTATTGAATTGACTCCTGTGCCATCAGTCCCAGACAATGTGACTAACTTTCAGGTGTTTGAGGATGATAAACATATTCTTGACTTCATCACAAATACAGATGTTTTTGCTTCACAGATCATTGATGAAACAGAGCCTCGGGAAGCAGAATTGGATCTAGAAGGTGTGCTGAATCTGAAGTCCAATACTATTCCAAGGGGAATGGTGCAATTAGAACGAATTTTCGATATGGATAAAATCAGGGGTCAGGAACAAGAATCCAAGAAGGAGTCCATCAGCGGATAGTGTGACACTCACAATGTGGGAACTGAGGACAATATTAAGAATATTTTCATTGGCAAGGTATGCACTCCACAAGAAAGACAGGGTATAATCAGAGCCCTACACAACTTTCCAGATATAGTAGCCTAGAGTTATGAAGACTTGAAGACTTATGATACATCCATCATAACTCATACTATACCCCTAAAGCCAAATGCCAAGCCTTTCAGACAGAGACAGAGACCTATCAATGCATTACTAGAACCACTAATACAGAAAGAAGTCCATAAATTGCTGTCTGTCAAAATCATATTTCCTGTCAGACATTCAACCTGGGTAGCAAATTTGGTTCCAGTGAGAAAGAAGAATGGAGAAATTAGGCTCTGCGTTGATTTTAGAAATCTAAATAGATCATCATAAAAGGATAACTATCTAGTTCCCTCTTTGGATGAAGTGCTACAAGTGGTCAATGGTTCCCAGATGATGTCCTTTCTTGACGATTATTCAGGATACAACCAAGTGATGGTCCAATATGAGGATAGACACAAGACTGCTTTTACAACTAAGTGGGGTACCTTCGCCTACAGGAGGATGCGATTTGGTCTCATTAATGCCGGAGCTACGTTCCAAAGAGCTATGGATATTGCCTTTAAGGATATTATAGGAAAATGCATCATCATTTATATGGACGACTTGACTATTTTCTCAAAGAACAGAGGGGATCACATCTCAAATTTATGCAAAGTGTTTCAGAAGTGCCGAGAATTCGGCATATCCCTGAATCCTAAGAAGTGTATTTTTGGAGTAACAGAAGGAAAGCTATTAGGACATGTCGTATCAGAAAAGGGAATTGCTATAGATCCCGAGCGAGTAGATGCCATATTGAGGATTCAGCCACCTGCCAGTAAAAAGGAGATGAAGTCCTTTGGTAAGATTAACTTCTTCAAAAAATTTATCACCGGATTTGCTAAAATTGTGAAGCCATTGAATGCAATGTTGAAACAAGATGCTAAGATCGAATGGACTACAGAAGCAAAGGAAGCCTTTGCAAAGATCAAAAGAGCTATTGCTGATGCTCCAGTATTAGTAAGTCCTAACTATGGCAAACCCTTTTATATCTATTCATTTGCTTCAGACCACTCATGTGCTGGAATGCTTACTCAAAAGTCTGAGGAGGGAAGTGAGCATCCCATTGCTTTTATGAGTGCACCATTAAAGGATGCTGAGTTGAAATATCCAAGTGTTGAAAAGAAAGCCTATGCCTTGGTCAGAGCAGGAAAGAAATTTAGGCATTATATCCTCAGAAATAAGGTGTATGCAATTGTTCCTGATTCTGCAGTTAAGTTGTTTCTGATGCAAAATGAATTAGGTGAGCGCAGAGCTAAATGGGTGACCATGCTTCAAGAGTATGACATTGAGATCCAGCCTATGAAGCTTGTAAGAGGACAAGGACTCACCTAGACTATGGCAAAAATAGGCCCTGAATTTTCTGTTCAGAACTATAATGTTGAAGAGGTTTCCCCAGATGGTTGGTATGATGACTTGGTCTATTATTTGCTGAATCAATGAGCTCCAGGCCATCTTAATGCAGTTCAGAGGCGAGCTTTGTAGTTGAAAATTGATGGGTTCATGTTGAAAGGAGTTGTTTTGTATAAGAAGAATCATGAAGGTATTTATTTAAGGTGTCTTGGGAAACAAGAGGCTGAGAGAGTGATGAACGAGTTCCATGAGAAGTACGGTACTGGTCATGGTTCAGCTATTGCTACTGCAAATCAGATTTTGAGGGTAGGGTATTACTGGCCTACATTGTTCAAGGATGTTCATCAACATGTACGAACCTGTCACACTTGCCATACTGCAGCAACAAGAGAAAGGTGTGTAGCACTCCCGCTCCAACCGGTCACCGAGGTAAGACCTTTTGTTTAATGGGGTATGGATTTCATAGGCCCCATCAACCCACCATCTTCTGCGGGACACACGTACATTCTTACTATCACTGATTACTTTACAAGGTGGACTGAAGCTTTTGCTTGTAGACAATGCACATCAGATGTAGTGATTGATTTCTTAGAGTCAGCCATTCTTAATCAGTTTGGATGTCCTGTTGCTGTTGTTTGTGATAATGGTCCTGCCTTTGCCTCTCTGAAATTCTCAAACTGGGCTTTTGATCATGGCATTATTGTGAAGTTTGCTTCTAATTATTACCCCCAAGGAAATGGCTTAGCAAAGTCCTCTAATAAGAACATATTGACTGTCATTCATAAGTTGTTAGAGAGGAACCCAAAAGACTGGCACACCCAACTTTAGTTTGCCCTTTGGGCAGATCGTACTAGACTCAAGTCCTCCATTGGAACATCTCCTTATCACTTAGTGTATGGTCTGGAACTAGTGTTACCTATCCAACTAAAGATCCCAACTCTACAGTTTATAAATCAGTTTTATGATGAAGGGGACAGACGGGAGGATAGGTTAACGGAATTACTGCACCTTGAGGAGAAACAAGATAATGCCCTGGAGAATTTTGCCAAATATCGGGGGGTAGTTAAGAGATGGTTTGATAGGAGGGCTAAGGTCAAAGCCTTCAGGATTTCTGACCTTGTCTTGTACTAGGATAAGCCTCATGACCAAAAAGGAAATCATGGAAAGTTTGATAAACTATGGCTTGGCCCATATCAAATTGCTGAAATACTGGGAGATAATGCCTTCTGTCTAAAGACTCTCATGGGAGAGGATATCTCACTGCCTGTCAATGGGCAGCACCTGAAACATTATTTCCAGTCCTGAGCTGTTTGCATCTCCCTGCTCTGTACATAGTTAGTTTAGGTTGCTTTGCTTGTTGTTTGGTTAGAGTAGGTTTCCCTTTCAGTTTGCTTGCTTTGCTTTGGTTAGGGTAGGTTTGCTTTGTTTTTTTTTGGTTTGTGTTGCTCTTGCTCTTGGTTCCTTTCCTTTTGGGGATCTTTGGGTGCATCTGTATGGCAATGATGATAAAGTAGGTCTGATGTTCTTGGTATCTCCTTTACAAGCTCTAATCATCCTTCAGAGGATGCCATGAGTACGAACTCCTTACCCTATGTCATTAATCCTTATGCCACTAAGGTAAGAAGTTCTCTAGTCGGTTTTAATAGGAATATGTTAGGTCTTATACTTCTAATCCTTAATATATACGAAGTTGTAAGAAGAGGTCCTTATAAGGTCTAAGCGGTGAAAATCCTTTTACGCTCCTAGTGCCAGCTGTGGTTCTCAACCACAGTGTGAACTTCATTCCTTGAGGTTGAAGGAAATGAGTGAAAAGAAAAGAAATATCAGAAAAAAAAAAAGAGAGAGAAAAATATGAAAATCAAGAAATTTGAATTCAACTTATCAGAAGGATCTGAATATCTCTACTGGGGCTATAGACGCCTGGCTGGCAGTAGAGCTATGTTCAAGAGGATCACAATGATAACCTCGTCAAGGCTATGGATGCCTGATTGGCAGCGAGACTCTATCCAGGTTACTTTTAGAGTATGAATCTTTATGTAGCTTGTTCATACCTGGTCTGGTTCTTATTGCAACTAAAGGAAGGTAATGAATGCATGTGCACACACTTTGACCCTGGTATAGGAATGTTTGAGTGCCTAGGGGTTTCTTTGTTTAAACATGGGATGGTGGCTGGATACCTAAGTTGAAACCATGAGTTCTAGGTTCTTGATTCCAGTTTGTCATCGAAATGCTCAGGAGCATTTCCCTAGCAAAGTCGCCATTTGTTGTGTAGTTTTTGCACACACGCCCCACTTGGAGTAGGGACCCTCTTTTTGGATGTCTTTCGACCTTTGGTTTTATTGGATCTATCATTTTAGGGTCTTGGCATGTTGGTCTTGCTGGCTTTGACCTTGCCTTGAGGTTGGAATGGATTGAAATTGATTTTTATGCCAAATCTGGGTTTTCACCTAGATCCAGGATTTTTCGGCTCCGGCGGATTTTCCCGGGCCCTGATCTTTTGTCCGTTTCTAGCCGGATTCTCCAAATCCGGGTTTCTGCTCGATCCCGGGATTTTTCGGCCCTAGTGGATTTTCCCGGACTCTGCCAAAATCCTGAACTTCACCATTTCCCCGGTTTCTGCATTTCCGCGAAATCTGTGTTTCCGCGCATCCTGGGATTTTCTGGAATTCCGTTTTGAGCTCGAGTTTCTGGATTTGTCAGAAGTGTCTTGTCGCACATTAATGACTGAGGTACCTTTGCTCAGATGAGTATAAGGGAAAATTTAGGGCATTTTAAGCATCATTCTGATTTCGATTGCTCACTTGTTTCTGCTCTAGCGATTGGAAATTTTCATTTGAGCTTAGAGGTTTGATTTGGGGTGCGTGTGTGTGAATTGATTGGAGCACTGCTGGTTAAAGTTTTCATTGCTAAGGACACGCTGCTTATGTGGTTTCTACCTCAAGCTTTGATTTCATCCGCATTGATCCATGGTAGGTTATCGATGGCCCCTCTTGTTTGTTTATGCCATGATTGGGTTCTTTTGTATTTAATGGTGATCATTTGGGTCGGCCTTTGCTGGGTTTTGATTCCGTATTTATAGAGTCAGGGTTTGACCCATTTTTTGTTGTGTAACCCTATCATTCATGCCCTATGAGCTCTATTTATCCTTTGGATTGCGCATGTATCCTTTAGACAGGGTTCTAGGTTAGATCGTGTGCCCCTTTAGTGCAAAATTTGCTATTATGCGAAGTTAGGGTTTCCCTCGGTGTTTGACCTAGAATGAAAATTTGTTATGGTTGAGCAATCTTGTCCTTGTATTACATTGACCCCCATCTTGTGAAGATCCGGGTGCTTTAGGTAAATCCTTGACTGATATTTTAAACCTTAAAGTTTCCCTTGGTTTTAATGGCAGAGGTCTAGTTATTCAAATTAGGGCATCATCATTTTAACATAGGGATTCGTCCTTTGAGAACTTTTGAGAAGTTGAGACCCTTTGCATCCTGAGTTTTGTTGATTATTGTTAGTTTCGAGATCATTAGAACTTAGGTAGAGGAGATCCCGTGATCATTGAGCTTTTGGTTCACGTTTCATCGTTTATCGGGTTTCCGAGGTCCTCGCAGAATTCTGCCACTTTCAGATTTTCCTGGTTTGGGCTTATTCTGCAGGCAGGGGTAATTACCGGAATATTTCAAGCTGTCCACGAAAATCCATTCCATCCGGATTTTTCTGGATTTCCCATATGGCTTTGTCCTTTTGATGTTTCGATGATAGGATTAATGGAATGATTGTTAAATGCTGATTTCTTGTTGCCGATGAGTGAATTCCATGATTATCTTTTGATCTTTCATCCATATTAATGATCCATTTGACTAATGATGCTTTGGTAGCAGGAATCCATCTGGGTCGGATTTCTCCGAATTCCACCCCGACTGGATTTTCCCAGATTGCGATATTTTTTCGGACTACTTGTTTTTTCGAATCTTGAAAGGATTAGCAGATGTGATGAATTTTAATGGCTTTATATGATCTTATGCTAACCTTTAGTCAGAATATGCCTAATAATTAAGCACTAATGGTGCGTTTTGTGAGTGCAGGCCGAATCAAGCAAGGCTGCGGTCGGGAAATCTAAGGGTGGCACAAGAGGGTCATCCATCTCTGAGACAAAACGGTTATGACTAGATATGAAGGGTCAGCTTCCCGAAAGCAAGGTGTCTTCTGTGTGGGCTGAAGTATCTGATACCAATGTTGGGGCCTGGAAATATGAGGAGTTTAAGCAAAGGATGACAGAGAAGGATTTGTCGGCCTTGAGGCTGGGAATGATAAAATTTGGACTGGTGCATGTGGCAGGCTTCCCTCTAGCGGTCTAGTGTTATGAGCTGATTCTCGAGTGCGCCAGACAGTATGACTTTGATACATAGAGGGTGGTTAGCACTGAGGGAAGAGTTCTGGCGAATTTCAGTCTTGTTTCCATTGCGCAAGCTTTCAGCATGCCTGACCTACCTTCAGTATGTGCTTTGAATATAGATATAGCGAAAACATATTATAAGAATGAGCCCATCAAGGCTCAACAGATAGTCAATTCATGGCTGGAAAAACCCAAGTCCCACTATTCAAAACTGCCCAAGCAGCTGCACAGGGTTAAGTTCAGGTCAGACATCTATGATGCGATTACATTCTTGAGTAGAGTGGCTGGTTTGAGGACTGCCGGGGTGCTAGAAAGCTGGATGGTCCACGTGATCACCAAGATCGAACAGGGAACCAATTATCACTGGGCAGGGCATATCAACGCTAAAATCGATAGGTAATTGAGGGGTGTCCTGGAGACAAAGAAGTTCACTATGTCCTCATATGTAATGTATGTGTTGGTCATCTCTTACCCATATAAGGGTCTGAATCCGAGAGGGACACTTGGACGAGATATCATTTATGAGGTATATCCAGAATTTCATCTTGGGTATAAAGATTACATAAGGGCTAATGATGCATTCATGATGCATATCACCCGGACGCTATAGAATGCTGAACACATGAGGCTGTTGGATGGGGCCAAGGGATTGATAAAGAACTATGGAGCATGGCTCATCCAATTCCCCACCTTCACCTACCTCAGAGTTGGTGGATGCCCGGTTGCTCCTTACAGGTTGCCTCAGTATCCCACTGATCACCTTGTTTTGTTAGAAGTTGTGAGGCAAATTTGTGAATTTGATGCTATGGTAAAGAGAGAGAAGCACAAGATAGGCTTTGGTGGGGACTTGCCTCTTGGAATTGGTGTGGTGAAAATGCACCCTTCTATCCAATCAGCCCAAACTACAGGAGAAAAACTGGCGGCATATGGTTTCTCCTTCCATTCCAAAAGGATGAACTTTGACATAACTAGAGAAGCACAGAAGAGGGCCACTAGGGAATACCACCATAAGGAGGACCTGGAAGATTATTGGGCCAACATCAAAGATGATCTTGAGGCCAGAAAGAAGAGGTACTCCAGGCTCCCTGTGGAGGCAGTTAGATAGTATAATGTCAAGTTGGTTCCAGATCAACTGAATGATGATGGAAACCTAGTTCAGGGCCATGCCTATGAAGCTATAAAGGACAGGTCAGTCGGGGACATCGATTGGAATGAGGATGAGGTTACAGAGTTGGAAAACTTAATGGCTCCCATCATAAGATTCACCTCTTCTTGGATAAAACATAAAATTTGGGAGCTGGAGAGTGCAAAGGTAGCTTGTACTTTCGAATTGATGGGGAATCTCAATCCCATGTCCACCTCAGAAGAATCCGGGATAGATGACCCCAAAGGGAAGGCTGTAAAAACCTCACCGTTCAAGATAAAGGTCAGAGGTCCTAAGGGAGGTGAGCCCAAAGCAAAAAGGAAACCAAAAGGAAAAAGGAGGTGGAAGACTTTGATGATTAACAAGTCCTCTGATGAGGAGGAAATGGAAAAGGCAGAAGAGGAAGATGTTCCTCCACCACTAAAGAAGACAAGAACAGCAAGGACTGCAAAGAAGAAGGGTCAAGGTGCTTCGGGAGATGAGCCTCCAATTGTTGATGTGGAGAGCTCAGGAGGGGAGAAAGCTAAAGTCTATACAAGGAGATCCAAGACTCCATCTCCAAAGGACACTATGCCTAAGACAGATCCTCCGCCAAAAGCACCAACCGCAGAACCATCCAAGCCTGTTTCTCCTCCACCAAGCGCACATGAAGAGGAAATTACAGAGGAACATGAAACTAGCGGAGAGGTGGAGCCCTTCAGGGAGGGGACTCTCTTTGGTGAGGCAGCGGGGCTCGAAACAGAAGAAGTTGAAAAGCTTCCTTCTCCCTTGGTGCAGTATGAAGATTCTCCGGAGAATGGCAGGGGTGACGAATCCCCTAAGAAGAAAGAAGATGCTCCTGTTAAAACCCCATCACCAGTGCAACCAGAGGCGGAGCTTGATGAAGGAAACCAAGGTGAGCAGCTACTTGAGAAGGAAGAAGACAAAATAACTGCAGAGGAAGAGGAAAAAGTGACAGAATAGCCGGAGGATGTCAGAACAGAAGAAATCCGGGTAGACCCTGCAGCCCCGGACTGGCTAGAAAAAGAGCTTGCAAGGAAAAAACAAGTGATTGTTGAGGATACTCCCTTGGATTGGGATGAAATGTTGTCAAAGATTGGCAAGGGGAAGAAAAGGAAGGCGGCCAAGGTGGTTTCAAAGGTGGAAAGGGATGAAGCCAATAACAGGGTTATCCACATTGCCACTCCTGCTGCGGACAAAATGAGAGAGGATGTTACTGGTCAGGATTATAATGTACAAATGATTAACCTTGGGCCTGCATCCATGGAGTAGGATATAGAAGAGTTTGAATGGTCTAGTGTGGTGATTGTTGACAGATTGAAGAGGGAGACTCAGACCAAGCGTGAATTAAAGAGGGAAAATGAAAGATTAAGGAAATGTTTAGAGGAGGTAATGAGGCCTCTGCAATCCTTCCATCCTTCTTCTTCTGCCACTCCCGGCTTTTTTCCCAAAGAAACAATCTCCGAAATTGAGAAGATGAAAACCTCGGCTCAAGCTGCAATAAACTGGTTGATGAGTGTACAAACGAAGGGAGATGATGCCATCAAGGACATTCTGTCAGTTGGAAAGGATGCAGTCCGGGCTATGGAGCTGTTGGAGTATGTACTGTCCCAAGACAAGGATGACATGGACCTCCTGTTGCAGAAATCAAGAGTTATCATGGGACATGATAAGAATCAATTGTTGGCAGATGGAATCTTTCCTTCCTCCAGATTGGATGAACCTTGGGAATGGTTCGAAGCACTGCAGATTAGGCAGAAGGCAATGAAGAAGATTTTGAAAAGAAAGAAACAGATTGATGGGGATCTCACTGTAGTGTATGACGGTTGCATTGCATTCTTTGAGGTGATGACTGGTAGGAGGAAAATTGCTCCCAAGTACCTAAGTCTTGAGCAGCTAAGGGAATGGTGGCATGGAGTTTATGCCCCAGATGCAGAAGGAGTTGTAACGAGCCACCAGCTTGACGATGCAGCCACCTACTTGGCAGTGATGGATAAATATCTGGCCCATAGGGAAGATTGGGATAAAATTGTTGAACGGTCCAAGGAAGAGATTGATGCTATTAAATGTCGGCTTAGGGTATTACCTTTGCCACCTGTCACTAAGCTGGATAGAACATTCTTGAGGGTGCAGGGTTTGTCTAGAAAGGGAGGATAAGGGAAGAAGCGGTTAATGCTTATTTTGAGATTTGTGCTTCCCTATTATCACGGGGCATGCATTGGACGGGACTGCATTGAAGATTGTGTCAAGGCCGACCTAGATGATGGCATTTAATGTGTGCCTTAGTTTGTTTTTCCTTGGCCGACCTGTTTTGGCAGTTTTTATTATTTTGTAAAAATGTTTGGCTGGGCCGACATATCTTGGGGGTTACTATAAATGGGAATTCTTGCCTCATTGTAAAGAGTTAGACGTTAGCTAGACAGTAATAGAGAAGTGAGAGCAATAGTTAGAGCATTTTTCCTTAGAAGTAATATTCAGTTTCTTGAAGCAAACATTATATTCAGAACAGTTGAATTGTTGCAGCATTTTGGTGATTAATACAATTGAAGACATTGTGGTTTTTCTGGTGAAATCTTTTGTGTTATTTCATCTTGCATGGTTTTTTTTGTTCTATCTTTCAAATTGCTTGGAGATTTAAGGTTTAGTGTTCAGAATTAAATAATTTTGGTTTGATGAATGATGTTTCTTGATTTTATATTTGGAATGTTTGTAGCAGTCTCTGGTCTATACTCCCAGTAACTATCTGATTGTAGTAGGCTGGTGAAGTCAACCTGGACCATACATTTAATGTGCTTAAGTTCAATTGTAGATGAATGTCTATGATTTGAAAATATAAACACCTTAGAAAATTGCACCGTTCTTGTGAGATTGCATTGTGGGTCGATCAAGGATTGGTTATTTGAGATTGGTCCATTCCAGATATCTGTCATTTGTATTGTTTATCTTAGGAATAGTTTAGATTTCATCACATCCTTGCACCCTTGTCTTTTGCTATTTCTTTATCATTTTGGCTAAATTTAGGATTAGAGATCATCATATTGCAAGATTTGATAAGTAGAAAGATACAATTTGCTTGTAGTAAGGTCTGATTGTGATTACCAACATTTCACATTTTATCTGAGTTGTTTATGCATTGTTATGGCCTAACACCCGAGAGACCTTGGGGTGATTTTCAGTGATTTATTATTGGAAATAACCTTTCAAGAGAGATAGAATATTGCATTATGTCTGAGTTGTTGCTGTGCAGAAAACACCATCAACAGAGAGCTCAGAGAGAGAGGAGACTTCATGAAGATGGTGATTCTAGTGACCGAGCATTGTGGCTATATTGTGTGGATGTTCAGATAGCCAGAGGACGCAAAGCCACCAGTAAGTACCCCCTACCCACCTCATAATTTTTTCATTTTGTGTGTTTTTTTAGGGTTTAAAGTCAAGTCAACAGATGCGTCACAATGCATCTGCATTCACGTAAGCTACATTCATTTTCATGTTGCATGCATTTGATGCATCGTATTGCAAATTCCAAGGGATGAGGGTAGTCTAGGTTTAAAATGACACATTTGTAGGCTGACAAGACACAATCATTGTGTCACAACACAAGTGATAGGTATAGCGATGCAATCGCCAAGTTGAAGCGCATACATGGGGCCATGTGATGCATTTGATTTACAATAACGCATATGATGGAGGAAGCAACACAAGTGTTGTAGGATGATGCATTTGTGAGTTTTTGCGATGCAATACTCATACTGAGATGCAAGTGAAGTGCCAAATGATGTAATTGACTTGGTGCGATACATTTGACTTTGACTAGGGTTAAATTTTGTTTAGGTTCAGTTTCTGTGTACTTTTGATTAGAAAGATTATAGTAATGATGTTCAATAATGTGCTAACCATCATTTTTTCATGTGCAAAAATGATTACCACCTATTTATATGTGCAAGTTCAGGCCATCAACATATGTTTTTAGAGATCAGCTGTGAGATAGGGAGCGGAGGTGACTGATGCAGCTAAGACTATACTATGTGACCTTTATGCCCATTATTCGAGCAAATAGGAGACTATTGATAGCATTGGCTGAGAGATGGCACTTGAAGACTTGTTCATTCCACTTTCTGATGGGAGAGGCCACTGTCACGCTCAAGGATGTGTATAGGATTTTGTGCCTTTCGATCAGAGGAGAGCAAGTGGTTAATGATCCACACCAGGGATAGCAAGCTATCATAGAGTACTATGAGGTTGATGATGGTGTGGGACTAGGCATCAGGGGCTACAATATTCAATGGGAGTTTATGGTTGAACATTATCCTCAATGGGATGCAATGCTATGTGCTTTGATTGTTAGTGTTCTCATTCCAGATTGTCGGGGACATGGGTTCCCTATTAGGTGAGGAGATGTGCTTGTTTGTATGAGGTGGGACAGGATTTTTTTGCATGGGGACCATATCTACTGGGTATGCTTTATCATTAGTTGCATGAGGTGGCATATAGAGGTATGCACAGTATTAGCTGCGACACTACATTGTTGATGATCTGGGCTTGGGAGCATATTCTCATCTTTCATCCTTTGATTTAGAGACCACAACTTGCTGAGGGGATGCCATATGTTTACTTGTATGCAGGTGCCCTACTACAGACCAGAGTTGGCCAGACAGGATTCTGGCAACATCATATTGATGCTTTGATGGCATTTATCTAGAGGCCCTATAGAGATTGTGCATAGTGGGAAAGAGAGGGTCATCATTTGGCATTATGTTGGTAGTTCAGATATCTAATTGGTCACACTGTTTAGTCACAACACTTTATTGAGATGTAACTACCCCTCCAAGTATTATGTTAGTTCAACAAGCAATAGGATGCATTAGTGGGGATTGTGGAGTATGTTAGATCTTCACAAGAGATGATGTGTGGACCAAATATATCAATTCCATTGACAGAGCAACAGATTGATTGACTGGTAGTGCAATAGTGGGCTTGGAGTGGCGGTCTAGTAGATCCTGGTACTACAAACGAGTTTGATACATGGTGGTAGACACATAGGCCACAACCTTTGATAAACCTAGATGGGCCAACACCAGTTGATCGTAGGATCAGTTATATTATGGGTGCATCGAGGAGGCCTAGGAGGAAGAGATGGTGGCAAGGGGAGGGGGAGATATGGAGATGGGGGGAGAGGTGGAGGAGATGGGGGAGGGGATGATGGAGGAGATGGAGGAGATGGTGGGGGTGGCAGGAGGAGGAGGAGAGGAGGAGACGGTGAGAGGTAGGGCAGGAGGGTATGCCAGCATGTTGAGAGGGTACCATTAGATGTGATCCATGAGGTGGTTCAGGAGGAAGAGAGAGAGGAGGGAGTTAGACAGAGGAGGAGCAGTTGAAGGCAAAGGTTAGACTAGAGGGAGAGATGGAAGCTGAGGTGCATATAGGAGAGAAGGCCTTGGATGTTGGTGGAGGTCATGAGATAGTTGGTGGTGAGGAGGAGATTGGAGGTGATGAAGAGGAGTTGGATATTGGTGGGGATGATGACATGGATGAGGCAGAGAGATAGCTACGAGAGCACATGGTGGATGGAGAGGTGGACATATCCAGGGGACTATCTTTTTCACATGATTCCATAGTTGATCAGAGATTAGCCGATATGCAGTGGAGATTATATGAGGCCTCGATGTAGATTAGCTCCCTATAGGTAGAGCTAGAGGTGACATGAGTAGAGAGGGATCGGGATGTGATATGTCAATAGGAGGCATAGAGCTAGTGTTCTGAGTTTTCTCAGTTATGTATAGGACTAGTTGGAGAGATTGCTAGGGAGCTGGCCAGGATGAGTGAGAGCTGGGGACAGTATAAGATGTATGAGAGGCCAATGTTGGCAAATAAGCGGGATCCTGGTTTATCTCGGTCTTAGACTAGGATAGGCAGCGGTTCAGGAAATAGTAGTAGGAGCCACAACAGCCAGAGTAAGAGTAGTGTGGTGTTGATGATGTTTTCTGCACAACAACAACTCAGACATAATATAATATCCTATCTCTCTTGAAAGGTAAATCTCTATCAGCAAGCCTCAAGAGATAACCCCAAGGTCTCTAATGTTAGGTCTTGACAATGCATAAACAACTCAGTGATAATGTGAAAATGCTAGTAATCACAATGGGACCTTACTACAAGCAAAGTACTAAATCTCTAATTATCAGATCTAGCAATATGATGATACTTCAATCCTAAATTTAACCCGAATGATAAATAATAACAAAAGATATAAGGTTTCAAAGAGATTTCTAGATCTAACACTAAACCTAAGATTAACAATGCAAATGACAATATTCGAAATGGGCCAATCCCTCAAAAAATAGATTTCTACTTGACCCAAATGGATCTGCAATCTTATAGAAATAGTGCAATCTTCTAAAGTGTTAAGATTTTCAAATCATGAACATTCATTCAAACAACCCTATTGCAATTGAAATGAATAAACCCTCACAATTGAACTAAGCACAATGAATATAAAGTCGAGGCTAACTTTGCAAAGCAACTAACAATCAGTTGGTTGTGAAAAGTATGGACAGGGATTGCTGCAACACTTCAAATATCAAACCATAAACATTATTGAATCAAATCTAATTCTAAATATTAAACTATAAAATTTCCTCAAAGCAATTCTAAAGATAGAATAACAAGAACCATGCAAGATAAGAAGAACTCAAGTATGGCACCAAATCACAATGTCATTACTTGCATCAAATTATCCATTGTAGCAACAATTCCAGCTTTCTATTACAATATTTGCTTGAGAACAACTACTTGCTAACTCTTGCTCTACTTAATTCACTTCTACACTAGCTATCTCTCTATTTGTCTTATGTCTATTCTTAACCCTTACAAATGAGGTAAAATTCCATATTTATAGAACCCCCAAAACATGTCAGCCAAGAGAAATTCAAAATGAGATAAAATATGCATTAAATGCATGAACTTCATCCAGGTCAGCCTAGGATCTCCAATGCAGCTCAGACCAATGCATGCCAAAATAATAGGGAAGCACAAATCTCAATGTATCCCATCATTAACTATCTTCCCCTTTGTCTTTATTTCGATCCAGGATTTCATGCACCTTCAAAATCACCCTATCCAAGTCGGCCACAGGTGGTAAAGGTAAAACCTTAAGTCGACTCTCAATTGATGTAATTTCTTCCCTTGATTGTTTCACCGACTTATCCCACTCAACCTTATATGTTAGGTATTTATCAATAACAACAATGTAGGTGGCCGCATCATCTAACTAGTGCTCAATAATAGAATCATCACTAACTAGAGCATAAACATCATGCCACCACTTTCTCAATTGTTCCAAACTTAAATATTTAGGTGCAATCTTCCTTCTACCTATCATTATCTCAAAGAAAGCAATGCAACCATTATAGACACCAGCTAGGGTATCATCAATTTTCCTCCTCTACTTGTAGATCTTCTTCAAAACCTTCTGCCTGATTTGCAAAGCCTCAAACCACTCCCAAGGTTCAACAGCTCTAGAGGAAGGGAGAATTTCATCACTTATAATCTTGTCCTTGGTGTACTCCATGATAGTTTTCATTTTCTGCAGCAGGAGATCTGTATCTTCCTTATCTTGAGCTAGTACTTCTTTCAACCAATCAATTGCTCTCATAGCATCCTTTCCAGATGACAGAATGTCCCTGATAGCATCATTTCCTTTAGTTCACACCCCTTGCAGCCAATTTGCAGTAGCAAGAGTGGAAGCCTTCATCCTCTCAAGCTCAGTGATAGTTTCTTGGGGTAAGGGATTTGCAGCAGAAGCCGAGGGGTTAATAGATTGCAAGGGTTTCATCAGATCTTCCAAGCATTTCCTGAGCTTCTCATTCTCCTTCTTCAGCTCCTATTTATTTTGAACTTCCTTCCTCAATCTCCCCAGTATAATTGTGCTAGAACCCTAATAATTTCAATGTCCTGCTCAATGGAAGTAGGCCCCAAATTGAAAATCTGCACATTATAATCTTTTGCAATTACCTCATCTCTATTCTTATCCAGAGCAGGAGCTGCAATGTGGACCACCTTATTGCTTGCCTCATCTCTTTCAATCCTGGAAATGACCCTGGCCTTCTTACCTTTATCCTTTCCAATCTTGGCCAGCAACTCATCCCAATTAGGTGGAGTATCCTCCACAACAACCTACTTTCTCTTAATTTCCCTATCCAACCAATCAAGAACAGTGGACTCTAACTGCACTTTGCTCTGTCTCACTTTCTCTTGTTGACCCTTAGGTGCTTCCTCATTCAAACTCTGCTTCTCAGGAACCTCTTCATCCATACTCTCCTTTTCTTTAGCATGTTCCTCCTTGCGCTCAGGGGATGGAATCTTTTCAGCTTCTTCTTTTGGAGGTGATTTGACCTCTTCAGTCCTCATAGGTGACACTTCATATGCAACCAAGGGAGACTGCATCACTTTTTCAACTTCTACTTTTGCACTGTAAAGGTCACCCTCATGAAATTCCTCTCCTTCAGTGTCTAGATGATCTTCAACTTTCTTAGATTCACCTAGTTTGCTTTGAGCTTCATGGGAAGAAGGAACATCATCATGTTGCTCCTCTTGAGAAGTAACTAGAGGAGGATCTACCTTGGGAACACTATCCTTGGGAGGAGTCCTTGACCTCCTTGTGTACACCCATGCCTTTTCCTCTGAACTCTTTACATTTACCACGGGTGGACCCACTTCAACTCCATCCTTTGAACCTGTCTTTTGTGATAATCTCACAATTCTCCTTCTTTTAGGCACAGGAACATTAACTTCAAGACTTTTCTTTTCAGTTTCTTTCTTTTTAGACTTCTTAGTCTTTGAAGTATGCCCCCTCTTCTTGGTAATTGGATTTCTTTGTTTTTCTATTTCTTGGGATTCCTCCACCTAAATACTTTTTATCTTGATTTTAAAAGGAGAATCCACCTTACCCTTACCTTTAGGATCTTGCTCAGTTGATTCCTCAGAAGTGGAATGAGGGTCCAAATCTCCCATTAAATCATAGGTGCATTGTACACCTTCATTTTCCAACTACCATAGTTTATGCTTTAGCCACATTCTGGTGAACTTGGTGACTGGATCCATTAACTGTTTTAATTTTGTCTTTTCTTCCTCTAGCCAATTCACATCACCAATTGGCCAGTATTTTACCGCCTCATAAGCATGACCTTGAATCAGGTCACCATCATCTTCAAGTTGATCAGGAGCTGCCTTCACATTATATAAACGAACTGATTCAACTAGAAGCTAGGAAAACTTCTTCTTCCTTACATCATTTTCATCACTAGAATTGGCCTAGTAGTTTTCTAGATCAACCTTGTGAACATACTCTCTCTGGCCTTCTTTTGGGCTTCACCTGTTATATCAAATCTAGACCTCTTGGAATGGAAAGATAATCCAAGATTACTCATCTCCTCTTCTGAAGCCAGGGCTGAAATGATGGAAGGACATGCCTCTCCAGTACCTATCCTCAAAGGAAAGTCTCCACCAAAACTAGTCTTATGCTTGTCCCTTTTGACAATAGCATCAAAATCACATATCTGTCGAGTGACTTACAGAAGTAAGATGTGATCAGTGGGATACCTTGGAAGTCCGTATGGAGCCCTTTGATAGCCATCAATTTAGATATATGAGAAGGTTGTGAATTGAATGAACCAAGCACCATATTTCTTGATTAACTCCTTGGCTTGATTAGAAATTCTCATGTGTTCTGCACCTTGTAGCAACCTAGTGATATGCATGGTGAGTACATCATTCACCCTCATGTAACTTGAACTTCCCAAGTACAATTAAGGGTACACCTCATAAATAATATCCTATCCAAAGACACCCTTGGTACTTAATCCCTTGTATGGATGAAATCTTGCAAGTGCATAAACTAAGTACGAGGTCATTGTGAAGGTCTTGGTCTGCAACACACTGGACAATTTCTCATGAATCACTCTGCTTATGACACCTGCCTAATGATAGTCAGTCTTTTCATGTTCCATCCTCACAATAACATGAAACATCCAATTTTCAAACATACCAGCATTCTTTAATCCGACCACTCTACTAAGAAGAGTGATGGCATCATAATACTCCTTTTTGAACTTTGCCCTGAATAACTACTTAGGCAGTTTGGAATAATGAGACTTAGGCTTCTCCAGCTAGGAATTGATGAGCTGCTAAGATTTAACAGTCTATTCTTCATAGTACTCCTTGGCTGCTTCCATGTTGAATGCCACCACATGAGATCTATCTGGCATATCAAAAGTATGAGCAATGGAAATAGGGTTCAAGTTTTCCACAATCCTCCCTTGAGGACAAATTATTCTCTGCGTATCATTGTCATAGTTCCTGGCACACTCAAGGACTAACTCATAACACTGCACCATGGAGGGGAAACCAGCACATGCACCAATCCTAATTCTAACATTCTCTTAGCCACCAAAGGAAGATCTTGTGCTGCCATTCTGCCTTTGAACTCCTCATAGTCCCATAGTCCAACATTGGTATCTGTTACTTTTGACCAGATGGAGGTGACCTTACTCTCTGAGATTTTGATCTTGATTTCCATCTTGATTCTTTCTGCTTCAGACACTGAGGATCCCTCCATGTCACCCTTAGTCTTCCCAATTGTTACCTTGCTAGATTTAGCCTGCACTTGACAAAGGAAACATAATAAAGATCACACCAACAAAGGTTAATCAATCAAAATCATCATTAAACCTTATTAAACCTCATATAGAATGATCATGTTAAACTTTGGGTTTCAGGACCATCCGCAAAATCCAAGCCAGGGAGGAATTTTGGAGAATTCTGGGCCAGACGAATTCCAACGGAATAAACATGAAAACACATATTAGCAATTCAATCCAATCATTATTAATCAATAAACAACATGTGAGATCTAAGGATAGCATGAATTAATCATAAAATGCATCATCACCAATTAACACATCATGCTACTTCATATTCCTTCATATTTCATCAAATTCTAGGAAAATCCGCCAGGGACGGATTTCCGCAAAGGAGGAGACACTTGGAAAATTTTGGAAAAAATAGGGAATCAAGGATTTTGGGAAAATCCAGAGCCAACGGAAATCCGCGGATAAGGTAAAACTCCGAGAGTATGCGAATTCCGGGAAAACAAAGGGGATCGGGAAAATCTACCAGAGCTAGAAAATCCGCCAGAGACGGAAAATCCCGAACTGAGGACGAAACCCAAACTCTGACACTAAATGACGATTTCGCTCAGACTAATGGATCGATCATAAATTTCAAGAATCTAGGCCTAAGACAAGTCAGATATGGGTCTTCTATAGGTTTTCTTAGAATTCTAGGCCAATTGGGAAGCAAACTAAAGTTAAATGGTGATGCCCTAAGTCAAACCCCACAAATTTGCCATTAATGCATAGGCAAGCTCAGGATTCAGGAATTTCAACTGCTAAGTCATTACTAGGGGAAATCACGACTCTCAAGCAAGACTGCTCATAATGCAAAGAAACAAACAAGCTCAAAAACCACTTGGAGGACTATAAATCAACAATGTTATGCAACCCTAGCCATGACATGATCAAACATTCAAGAATTTAGACCCCAATAAACTCTATAACATCAAAGCGTTATCCACAATCATCAATCAAAAATAGGGCAATCAAATACATACCATTTGATGTAGCAGAAATTTGAATGAGGTAGCAAATACTAGTTTAATGGTGCCCAACGAAGACAACAACAACAATGCTCAAGAAATCACCACTTAAATCAAACAATTCACCAACTTAGCGCCCTAAATCAAATTGAATACCAAAAGAAAGCACTTTGCAGCTCAATCGATGACAAACAATAAAGCATAATGGCATAAAAGTCATTAGAGATCAGTTAAATACATCCCTCGCCAATGGTACAAATGACATTTAATGTAGTCGACAAGACAACCAGGAAAATCTGGGAACCTGACGGCAGGACGAACTTCAGAAAAATCTAGCCTATGCGGAATTCTGTGAAGGAAGAAAATCCCTGAACCACAACATTCAGTTGGAATTTGAGCAGGACCCAATAAAATCCTGCTGGGGTGGAAAGTCTCGAACCAATGTAAAAACCAAAAACTCACCCAGAACTTAAGATTTTCAATGAATAACTTAGGGGAAACACTTAGGGTCCCTTCTTTCAGCGAGGCGTGTGTGCGAAAACTGCACAACATGTGGGTGGGTCTACCTCCTCAGGGCATAGATCTCATCATCACAGTCACATGAACTCTTTAGTCCATAGATCCAATCACGACCATGGATCATCTACTTCAAGGAACAGGTTAGAGCATAGCTAGTTGTTGATCACCGATTAGTCAACTTCACTGACTCATCCTACCATGTCTACATAGATTTTGTCAGTTTTGATTACAGAGCATTAGTCACCTTGGTATTCTCCTTGAGGGGATGAGGAGAGAACAACCTAGGGCGTTGTTATTGTTTTCTTTTTATTATGTTTGAGACATTATGTTATGACATTTATATTTTTATTGTCAAGCCTACAAGCTCTATTTTTGGGATACCTCATGACTCTATCCTGTGACATGATTTTTGAGATTATATATATGATGCAATTTTAGAATGAACTATATGCTAGTGTTATGTGATGATGCATTATGATTATATTATGTCTATGTGATTTCATTTATGTGCTATGTGATGTATGCATTTATGATGGTTATTTATAATTATATGCCATTATGATACTACGTTATGTATGATGATTATGAATAATGTTGTGTATGTGGTGTGATGCTCATGATTATGGACACATTAATGTATGACTATATATGTATGGATAATGCAAGATGTGGTGCCTTATGTTATGCGTATGGATAATGTATGAAATTTTTTGATGCACTTATATGTTATGTAAATGCCAACGGATGAAAAATGCAAATGATGTCTTTTATGCTAATGGCGTGGATGCAAATATGCAAATGGATGCTTAATGAATGTATGCCTTAGTTATTTTTTAATGCAACTATGTGAATGGATGTATGTAAATGTGTAATGAACTAGTGAAATGTCTATATGAACATGTATGCAATTGTTTTTGTATATGTCACAGGATTTCATCAAGAGACGGAAGAAGAGAAATGACAAGATAGAAGGAGATGGATGTTAGTATTGAGATATAATCCTTCAACATATTTCCAAAGAACTAATAGTTGTTTCTCTAATAATCATTGGGAAAATTATTGTAATGGTCAAAAAACACCATGATACGACATAGAAGAATGGTGTACAAGGTCGTACCATCACATGAAACAAGCAATCACAGACAAGGATGATCATGAGTCATACTAATAGCATAGTTCCCTAGTATTTTTATCATAGCCAACCACAGACAAGAAAGACAAGAAAGACAAGTCATGAAACATTATTGCTCCTCTAAATCTTGATGCCAGGACATCCTCGAGGAACTAGCAACATGACTGTCTAGAAAAGACAAGACAAGACAATCATCATGATACATCATTGCTCCTCTAAATCTTGTTGTTCAAACATCCTCGAGGAACTAGTAGCATGATGACAAATCAAAGGAAAAATGCCAAGATAATGTTTGCCAAGTGTTTTCCAAGTGTGTATGAATTTTAAGTTTTTTGATGTCGAGATGCTAGGTTTTGACGAAGTCAAGGTGACGAATGTCAGGTAATTCCAAATTCAGGAAGGATGCATCTTGAATGATGTCGATGTCGAGAGGATTGATCCTCAAATGTCATGAGAATCCCTCAAAATGCCAGATGACAGTGATGATGCCTAGAAAGGACACATCCTAAGGCATATATAAATGACAAGGGTTGTTCTTCAGAAGGACACATCCAAAGAATAACCAAGAGTTAAATATTTGACTTGTTTTGATTGAGTTTGACTAGATTTGACTAGATGAAAAAATTGACTGAAATATTGATTAAATGATTGTCCAAGTTTGTTTTGAGAGTTGTCCATTTTCAAAAAAAATGTTTGACTGGAAGAAATTTGACGTGTGTGCTAGTGTAGCATCATGAACCCTAATGGAATAACCTAGTGCAACCTTGGGGGCTCATTGATTAATAGACTTGCCTACGACATACACTCAGAGATGACGTTTTCAATTTTTAGGTCTTTTTTATGATATTTTATGATTTTTATGTCTTTTTTTCAGGACATTTTTCAATTTTTTTGTCTTTTTTAGGACTTTTTTTTTTGTATTTTTTCAGGACATTTTATGATTGGCAAGACCATGTGTGATACCCATTGTAGTTAGGTGATAAAGGATTTCCCCCAGTCAGGTCAAGGACTAGCCAAGTTGAAGGATATGGAAAAGGACGTGCTTGAGATGAGAGATGGATGATATGCAAGATCTGATGTCAACCATTGTCAACCATGGAAAGAAATGGGAGAATTTTATGATGGGTGTCAAAAAAGTGGGTGTTTATTATGGTCTAAGGTAGATGGTGAAGCTACTATTGACTACACATGGTGCCTATTTGCCAGGTTTTCACCATGGTACTTATCCAAAGCACCTATTTGCCAGGTTTTCATTATTGGACAAATTATTTATCTTTACTATTTTTGTCATTTTTTTTGTGTCACCAAGATGCCTGTTTGCCAAGCTTTCATCAGGGTGATGATTTTTTTGTAATTTTCATTTTTTTTGGTATTTTTATGGTTTTCAGCCAAGCTCTCTGATGCTATGCATAGAATTTTTGGAGATGCAGACTATTGATAGGTTTTTTCAATTGTTCACCATCTGGAGTAGCTAGCTGATAAGGTCCAAAACTGATTGAGGTTGTGATGATATAAGGACCCAACCAATTGGGCTCAAACTTACCAGGTTTCTCTCTGTCAAAACTGATTCTTAGGATTTTGCATTAGGACCAAGTTGCCAATGTCAAACTTTCAAACCATGACTCTCTTGTTATAATTGTGACAAACGTGATTATGATATGCCTATAAGTGATTTAAGGCATTTTGTCTTCGTTCTTCTAACATTTCCAACTCGTGTAGTCATGATTGTCTATACTCTTCGTCATCAATTAGGCCCTTCATGAAGACTTTGAGAGGTGGGATTTCAACTTCGATGGGAAAGATGGATTTAGCTCCAAAGACCAAGGAAAATGGAGTAGCTCTTGTAGGTGTGTGGGTGCTAGTGCAGTAATCCCATAGAGTAGGTTCAAGTTGTAAATGCCAGTCACAACTAGCATCATTGATAGTCTTCTTAAGAATTTTGATAATTGTCTTATTGGATGCCTCAGCTTGACCATTTCCTTGCAACTAATATGGTGTGGAGAAATGGCGTTGGATGTGGAAGCATTCACAAAACTCACAAACGTCTTGATTTTTGAAGGGATGACCATTGTCTATGATGATGGACTGTGGAACACCATACTGACAAATGATGTAGTTGAGGATGAATATGGAAATCTTCTTGCCAATATGTATGTGAGGGGGATGGCTTCAATCCACTTAGTGAAATACTCAGTGGTGGTGATAATGAATTTATGTCCATTGGAAGAGGTAGGATGGATTTTTCCCATGAGGTCATTGCACGAATGTCCAAGGAGAAGTGATCGGTCGAAGTTCCTGTCATGGTGCATGAATCAAATCACTATGTATTTGACATTGGTGACATGTTTTGACAAACTCAAGTGCATCTTTTTCCATTGTCGACCAGTAATACCCAAGTCTCGTGATCTTCTTAGCTAAGGTAGGACCACTTAAATGAGATCTGCATTTACCCTCATGTACCTCACATAAGTTTGTGCATGCTTCATTAGTGTTGAGACATCGAAGAAGGGTATTGTTAAAGCTACGACAGTATAAGGTGTCACTAATGATGGTGTATCAGGAAACGTTGCATATAAAGAATTTTTGTTGGTTATTAGAAAGGTTCAGGGGAAAGGTCTAGGACTGGAGATATTCATAGATGTCTTGGTACCATGGAGAGTTGGGACCAACAAGCTCACAAACCATTTCTGACTCTAGAATGTCACATGTAGGAACCAATAGCTATTCCACCAAGAACTCAAATTATAGCACATTGCTGGGAATATCTAGGAGATACCTAATTGTGGCCATTGCGCCCACTACCTTATTTTGTGCCCTGGGAATCTGTTCAAAAGCAAGCACATGGAAGTAGGATTGAAAGCTGTCAACCATGCATTTGTAGGGCATTAAAATTTTGTCTTTGGTGTCATATTCGTCATTGACCTGGTTGATGACAACTAAGAATCTCTGAAGACTAGAGGTGTTTTGATTTTTCATTTTATGACCATTCAAAGTCCTATGACAAGTGCCTCATATTTTGCAACATTGTTTGTATATGGAAAAGAAATGTAGAATGAATTAGGGATGGAGTCTACTTGTGGTATGATAAACAGTATACCTGCTCCCAACCCATGACTAGTATGAGACTCGTCAAAATAAAGCTTCCAAGGTGATTTAGGTTCTGGATGAAATATAGACTCATTAGGGAAGTTTTCTACCAATGGATGATTGCCTTGTACAGGTGCATCTATGAGTTGATATGCTATTACTTGTCCTTATATGGCCTTTCATTCCACATACTGTATGTCATACTCACTCAATATCATAACCCATTTTTCTAGGTGACCTGTCAATGCTACTTAACTTAAAAGATACTTCAAGGGATTAATCTTTTCCACTAGATGTGTCTTGTGATTCAACATGTAATGCCTTAAATTTTGGGCGACGAAAAAAACTACAAGACAAGCGCGTTTAATAGGTGTGTAATTGAGTTCGTATCTAACCAATGTGCAACTGATGTAGTATGTTTCCCTTTCCTTTTCATCATGGTCATTTTGCACAAGCAATGCCCCCAATGCTAAAGTGGTTGCAAAAATATATAGAATCAAAGGTTTTCCTTCAATGGGTGGCATTAGGATAGGTGGTGACAATAGATAGTCTTTTATTTGTTGGAATTCTTCTTGACATTTATCATTCCACACAAAGGGGATGCCTTTGTGCAAGAGGTATTGAAATGGTTGGAACTTTTCTTCTATTTGTGCAATGAAGGGTCAGATAGACTGTAATCTACTTGCAATGTCCTTAGCTCACTTATTCCTTTTCGTGAAGGCATGTCTAATATGGATTTCACTTTAGCGGGATCTACTTCAATGCCTCTGTGAGAAACTATATATCCCAAAAAAATTCCTAATGTCACACCAAAGACACACTTCTTAGGATTCAAGTGGACCTTGTACTCTTCCAATCTTTTGAAAATTTTGTCTAGCACATTAAGGTGATCCTTGTGTGTCAAATATTTTTCCAAATGGTCATCCACATAATCTTCCATTAAAGTATGCATGATGTCGTGAAAGATTGTTGTCATTTCTCATTAATATGTGGCACCTACATTCTTGAGACCAAAAGGCATGATGTTCCAGTAGTATGTACCCCAAGGACAAGTGAATGTTGTTTTATGCTAATCTTTCAGGGCAATTCGAATCTAATTATAACCCAAGAAACCATCCATAAGGGATAGCATATCATATATTGTTGTAAGGTCAACTATGATGTCTATGTTGGGAAATAGAAAGTCATCCTTTGTGCATTCCTTGTTCAGATCACGAAAGTCTATGTAGATGCATATTTTACCTTTCAACTTAGTGACAGGTACTAGATTTGAAATCCATTTAGCATGTCTATTAATTGTATGAATCCCACATCTAGCAACTTCTTGAGCTTAGCTTTCACTAACAAGGCGATCTGGGGATGCATCTTGTGTAATTTCTATTTCACTGGCTTGGCATCTGAAAGTAAGGGAAAATGGTGCAATACTAAAGCTAGATCTAGCCCAGGCATATCAGCATAGGACCATGTGAAGTTAATCTTATGTTCTGCAAATAATTTTTGAAATTCAAGTTTTTCTTCTTCTGTCAAAGATGCTGCAAAGAGAACAATTTTGGGATGTTCTGTTGTGTCTATGTTAACTTCCATGGTGTCCTCTATGAGCATTGCCAATTTTTCCTATGTGATGGGGAGAAAGTCCAATCCTCCATCCTTGGGCACCTCAAAGAGGTTTTCACCCTCGGATACGTCCTTTATTTTTACTTTTATATCATTAGAAGATGCCTTTCAGTTTTCACCTAAAGACGTGTCTTTTTTTATTTTATTTTTACTATTTTTATTTTTGTGACTAGAGGATTGCACAATCTCCCCAAAGTATGTTGTGCAATATAATTCTATAGAAAATCTAGCTTTGTGGTCCCTAATTGGTATGCCCTCATGGAGTCCCATAAATTCTACAATAGCTTTTTCATTCTAAAATATATCCATAATTAGTGGGCCTTGTTGATCCCAGTCAATTAGTTACGGGTAGACAAGGGAGATACCATCATCAGTATTGGAAAATGGCAGGGATGATGCATAAAGCATGTAGACAGATTTAGAAAGGGTAAAGATGAAATTGTCATCTTCCAACTCCCATTCAAATTCTATCCAATATTCTTCTTCACTTGATTTAGACAAGTCAAACTTATTGGAAAAATAGGGGACAAATGGATTGGAATCATGGTCGATAGTGTCATGTGGTGAGTCAAATGAATCTGAACGATGGTCATTGGGGTTAGATGGCCAGACAAGAGTTGCAGAATGATGGTCAGTAGTGTTAGATGATGGTGTAGGTTTATCATTATCTCGAGGCCAAAAGAGTCCTACCCATTCTTCTCTTTTCAATGGGACTTTGGGAGTGTCTTTAGGAAGGTCAAATTTGAACATCCATCTGATCAAAAGAGAGTTCACCAAGTTCAAGAAACATTTCCTCAAGGCAACGGTCGCTCAAGGATCTTTGGGAACCAAATTCCCACTCATGTGAGTCAATTTTGGTAAGGGAATATTCGATAGTCTCGACACTTTTAGAAACATTCATGCTCTCACCTGAAAGTGCATTGGTACATTGATCATCAGTTTTGGGTATCCCAAACCCTAACCCAAGAAGCTTTGGTCTTTGTGATGGAATTATAGGTTCTCATATTCTAGTTTTGTTTTTTCCAAGGCCACTAGTTCCATCATAGCCTTGTAACTTCACCAAGTCATAGCCTTTTCCATATATCTGGACTGGTAATGGGGATGGGTCTTCTAGCTTCTTATAAATACAAGTTGATATGTCGTCAATGTCTTCTTTGCTCAATTCACCCCATTTTGTGAAGATCATTGTTGGAGGAACCTTAAAAATTTCTTTAGGCTCCATTCTAAAACAAGGTTGACCATAAGCCTTTGGAGACTTGGGTATTTTAGTGATGCAATAGGTTATGTTCAATGTGTACTCTTCACAACCTTGGTCCTAGATCATGATATTAGGATCAGCCTTCGGTATTGAGGGAGATGGTGTGGCGGAAGACGAAGGGGTGGATGTGGATGTGGAGGGTTTGGAAAGTGTGGAAAGATCAATGTATTTGGATGAAGAGGATGTCAAAGCTTCTCAGTTAATTGACACTTGATGTTCTAAAATACCCCTCAGATTAGTGCAATACTAGAAGGGATTCGGGTTGCCATGTATAGTGATTTTGATGCTATCAAAAGGAAACTTCAATCATTAATGGTAAGTGGATGGTACAAATTTTAAGGCGTGGATCCAAGTTCAACCAAGCAAGATGTTGTACGGTAGCTCAAGATCCAGGACCTAACATGTTGTATCTACAATGACCGGCCCAACTCAGATAGGAAGTGTGATAATACCCTAAGAGGAGCATTCCTCATCATCATAAGCCTTTATAATAATGCTCTTGGTAGCATCTACACAAGCATCAAAGAATCCTAGAGCTTTAACCAATTTTAGGGAGCATATGTTTAGTCATGCTCCACAATCTACTAAGACTCATCTAACCTTATGTTTATGGATAAATACTTTTATATGCAACATGTCATATTAAGAGGGTTTCGGCAACGAATAGTCTTGGTCTAAAAAATGTTATGTGATGGGGAATAGTTAGGTATCCCACCATGGCTTGAAATTGGTTGACATCAATGTCACGAGGGATGAAAGACTCCTGTAAATTTTTGTCAAGTATGGCCTTGTGTGTCAGAGAGATGCATAGAAGCTCAAGCATAGAGATTTGGGCAATGTTTTTCCTAATTGGTCAATGAGATTGAACTGTCCCTTAAGTTGTGATTGTTTGGTGGATGGACCAGGTTGTGATTGTTTGGCCAATGGACATGGTATCATGATCTTTGCCTGTCTAGGAGAAGGAGGACTAGCTAAGGTGACTTTGCCTCCATGGGTAGTGACATTATACTCTGATATTTTCTTGATGGTAATTGTATTGACATATTCATCAGCAGCTTGGATGTGATTAATAATGGGTCCACCATAATAGTCAAAGGTGGTGCGAGTGTAATTAGCTCAATTATTATTAGTCTTTGTACCTGATGTGGAGGGATTTTTTGAACCATGGTCCTACAATGGGTTTTTATGGATTGTATGATCTGTGTTTGAAGAAAATTGTCGCCTGCCTAATTCGATGGTGCAATTTTCAATAAGATCTTGTACAAGATTTCTTAATTTTCGACAAGAGGAAGTTTTATGCCCTTTCACATGGTGGTAATCACAAAATTTTTTGTCGTCCCACCATGATGGCTTGAATTGTTCTAGGTCATATGGCTTAGAATCCTATAATGTGATGACACTATTTTGGAGGAGCTTCTTAAGGACCTTTTCAATTGGTTCACCTAAGGCAATGTATGTGCATCTCTTTGGAAATTTCTTGGCTTGACATGGCTACCCTTTGTTTTGATTGTTTTGGTTTTTTAATTATTTTGATTATTTTGGATGGCATTTGCAGCAGGTATCAGTGTGGTCAATGGCGCATTTTTCAATTGAGCTCCATTGAGAGTGAGTATAGGACTTTTTGTGTTTACTTCCTTAGCATCAACAACACCATCATTGGTGTTGTTTTTATTTTTGACCCGGTTTTTTTTTTTGACGAGGTTTGTGAAGGTGGTGCAAAAATGAACCTGTAAATTGTATTTCAATGGGCATAGAAGATTTTGGACCAACATGTCTACCTTTTCTTTTTTTGGTATCTCAACATGGTAACAACTCGCTAAACTTCTCAATCTTTGGAAGAATGGAATAAAGGTATCACCAGTTTCTTCTTGAGTAAGTGTACATAAATTGGTGATGGTGACGTCAGTGTCAATGTTATACACATAATTTTGCATGAATTTGTTAGGAAGTTCCTCCCATGACTTGATTCCTTTAGGCAAGGTAGAAAACCATTCAAGTGCGGGAACTATGAGACTCCTAGGGAAGAGTCTCATCAAATAGGTATGTTCATATGCAACGTTCACACAATTGGTTGTAAATTCTCTTATGTGTTCAAGGGGATTTGTTTTTCCTTTGTATTTGGTGAAGTTTGGCACCACATATCCATGAGGGAACTGTGACATGTGTAGACTCGTGTCAAAGGGGTATGGACATAGGTCATATGATGTGTGGGTATTTTTGTGTCGCATCTACATGTTCTCCATCTATTTTTGCAAGCTCACAATTTGAATTGTGAGTGCATCAATTATGGGGTTGTTTGTAATGTCACACATGCTAGTGATAGGTATTCCATGAGTTCCCATTTACTGTGAGGATGTGGTCTGATATTGTTGGGGGATGTGTTGTTGTTGTGTATGGATGTGTGATGTGTATGTGGGAATGTGTACTCTAGTAGTGTTAGTCTGTATTTGCGGAATATGTTGACCTTGAGTGTTTTCATGTATAAATAAAGTCATGTGTTGTGTGATTTGATTGCCTTGTCCAAATTGGTAAATGTGACCATGTGGAATGTTTGTATTTTTCCTTTGGGGGATGTTGGTGTTGGTATTGAGTTGTGATGAATTATTGACATTAGGTTGTGGTCTAGGAATAGAGATTCGTCGTTTATTTCTCCCAATGGGGTTCAATGAATTTTTTCCCATGGCATTATTTGAAAACCCAAGTATAAGGCTTGATGATGTCATTCCCATGGTGCTAGATGAAGCTCCAAATAAAAGGTTTGAAGAATTTGTCCCCATTGTTGAAGATCCAAAGGTAGCTCCAATGGCTTATGAGGATGTTGTTGACATTAGAGGCATTGATTGTGACATGGCTTGTGACATGGTTGATTTTCCTCCAATGGATGTCATGTTAACCATGCTAGACATATTTTGAGAAGAGGTACCACTAGAAGTATCATTGATGGTGTTTTTTGCATTTTGTGTGGTGGCACCAATGAAGGTATTGTTTTCATTGTGTTGTGGTGTCAAAAGGGGTTGGCTGGTGTTGGTGGTATTGTTTGCACTATTGTTTACATCATGATTGGGAGAGGATGCTCTTAAGGTTTTAATGTCAAACCTTTGTGGCAATTTGGCCCCTTCGTGTAAAAGCATGGCTAGATATCTATCTGAATCTTGCAAGACTAATTCCTCCACAAAGAAAGCCACATCTAGATTTTGAGCAGAAGCTTCTAAGTCTTCTATAAATACTTGTCCATTTTCATCTCTTCGTATAAACTATTCAGATGGATTGCGGGAGGAAGATGGCATGTTCATGTCATTGAAAGGATTGATGAAATATGCCCCCATGTCTTTGTTTTGGTTCATGTCATTAGAAAAGCTATAGGGGTTGGTGTTGTGTCCAAAAGGATCCATTTGTCTCCTTTTCCTCTGAAGCCTAGTTTCAACCATATAAGGATTTTCTCAAATTAGGAAGGATGATAATGACAATTAAGTCTATGAATGGGAATGATATGACACTATGTTTTTGGATTTTTTGAATAAGGGATGCAAATGCAACTTTATTTTTGGGGTTTTTGGAAATAAGAAATGCAATATGATAATGTTTTCTAAAGGAAATGTTAAATGCAAAAGGACAATGAAGACTAGGATGAAAGGTATGACCCTATTTTTTTTAGATTTTTTGAAAAATAAGGGATACAAAATGAGGACTAAGATGAGTGACAATGCAAAGGTCTAATTTGTAATCAAATTTGATGGACTTTTAGAAAAGGTTTACTCAACCACTCAAAGCTTGGTCTATGTCTCAATTTGGATCATCAAAGGACTTGTTGGTATGACAATGAAAAGATGAAAAAGTGAGGTTTCCTAACTATACTTTGAGGTGGAAAGGTCTTACAAAAGGACAATGACTAAAGGAAATGATTTTGACTAAGTCCAATGATAACCTACTTTTGAAGGAAAATATTTTGCAAGTTATGGTGAGTTTTCCTATTCCAAAGTCTACAACAAGATGAGGACCTAAATACTAGTTTATTGTTGGAAATGATTATGGTGGACTCTAAGGATGCAACTAAAAATTTGCAAAGGATGAACCTATGGAAAAATGCAAGCTAAAAGATGCAAGAAAGGAAGATTTGAGCAATTCCTTTTTCTGGTTTTCAATAGGGGCCACTGGAAAAAAGATATTTGAAAGCAATTTAAAAATGTTTGGACTCGGGTTTTCGACTGTAACAATGATTTTGTAAATGCTAAGCAATTGTGTCGTTTCAGGTTTCAAATGTGTTGTAGGATGTCAAATGCATTGCAATTTCAGCAAATGCATTGTTATAGGTTGCAAATGTGGCTCGAGAAAGCAATTGTGGTGTTCTAGAAATCAAATGTGGTTTAGACCAGTCAAATGCATTGCACAGGGTAGCAAATGCAACTTAGTAGAGAAATTGTGGCACATAAAGTCTCAAATGCAATTCAGAATGGTGAATGTGTTACACAGGGTAGAAAATGCATTGTAGGATGAATAAAGGTCTTGTATGTTTACAAATTTGGCAAATTTTCAAAATCGTTTCAGTTTGAGTGAGTGTTTCCAAGTTTGTGAAAGGTGTTTATTTGTTCAATGTCTTAGAAAACACTTGGGAAACACAATGTTTTATCTTTGAATGCTTGAAAACATGCACAATGAAGATAAACACAATCCTAGGTTAGGCAAGGACTATATCCACTAGATTCCACGTGAGTTTCCCTAGCCACACTTATTCTTAGCAGGTGATCTAGAAGCTTGACCACACAGGCTCCCCCTTACATTGCACTCACTTTTCAGGTCAACCAAGCTTCAAGCCCCCATAAATCTCCCATGGAAGGCTTTTCACCTCTACTAAGGACTATGAGAATGTGTATGCCTTGGCAACGACGGTTACTACACCAACAAAAAGATGGGTTTTTGGCCACTACACAAGAAGGTTCTAGTAGATACTCGAGGACATGGTACCTCGCAAGCATATAGCAAGACACTTAAGACTTTAATCACTATACTAGGGGCTCTTATACGTTTAAAAGAAAAGATAGGTACCCATTTTTTAATGACACTACATGGCTAAGGCCTACATACCATGAGGACTTGATGGTTTAGTCTTATCCTTTTATATATCGGGCTGAGCAAAAAACCATTTGGAGTCATTCCCTCTTTTTAGGCAGACCCCTCTAAGGTTAAATAACAAAAGAAAAATTGAAATCTTTGTTTTTTTTCACCCAAGATTGCACTAAGGTGTGAGGGGATTGCATACACAAAACTTTCAAATCACACTCACAAGCTTGTTTATTTTAATTAACCAAAATAAAGTGTGTGGAAGACACCTAAACCACTTTTTTCAATTTAAAATTTTAACTCGATGTGAGACAAACAAAGTTTATTTTAAGCCCATGACATGAAAATGCATGTTCATTTTAACCTTATGAGTTTCAATGAAAGATTGTGTTCATTTTAAGCCCATGAGTGAGTATGCATGTTCATTTTAACCAATGAAATGTGAATGCAAGTTGTTTGGGATTGTTTATTTGATTAAGGAATTGAAAAAGTGATAAAAATATCAACAAACAATGGTTAGACTCCTTGCCACATGCTTCCAACAATAGATTAGTAAACCAAAAAACCTCTAAACTACTAAATAGAAAAGAGAAATCTGGAAAATACAGTAAAAACTCAAAAGGAAATTTTTACTAGGTGAATGTGTCATTCTGCAAGGAAAATACATCTCAGAGATCAAAGCTGGAATTTGCCAAAAAAATGCGTCGAGTTGTAGAGAAAATGTGTCATGTCCTGCGTATGCATTGTTTAGACCCACAGATGCATCACAATAGAGAAAATGTGACATTTTGGTTAGCAAGTGTGACTCAACAAAGAAGATGAATCATTCTATAGGGAAAATGCATCATAACGTAGCGAATGCAGCTCAGAAAACTACAAATGTGGCGCTCTATACTTGTACCTACAAAGAAAAGTTGTACAAAAATATGCAAAAAATGAGTTTTTTTGTGTTAGGTTCACCAAATGTAGCTTAGGGAAAATACCAGGTTAATAGATTAAAACTTAAAAAAAATAACCCAAAGCAAGCAATGAAGAACAAAAGAGTACAAAACATGAAAACAAGGAAAAATCTCACCAAATGTCTTCAACCTCCATGATTAACCTTCATTGCACCTTCTCCATTTGCTTCAAGTAGATGTTTGCCCTCAAATTTGTGATGAGCAACCTATGAGTATGCCAATGTCCTAAGCAAATGTTGAAGGATTCTATCAAAATGCTACACAATACAACTATGAAGCAAGCCTAAAGCATGAAAATGTCTAAAGCATGAAGTCAAGAAATGCCAAGATGTGTCAAGCCTAAGAGATGACAAATGAGACTAAAATTGCCTTTTTATAGAAAAGTCAATTTTGGGTGAACAACCAAGATTGAAAGTTGGGAGATAACCTAAGATCAATGGTTGAGATTGAATGTGACAACCCACAATTAGGGTTAGGGGAACATTAGGTTAAAATTTGAAATGAATGGTCAAGATTTGATTTTAGAAAATCAAATCAAGGGATAAGATTGCATGTGACAAGGAGATAATAATGGCACAGAAAAAGAAAAGGCTGGAAAACCAAATAATATTAGAAATAATTTGATTTATGGAGGAAAGTTGACATTTTGAATTAAAAATTAATTTAATTCAAGAGTGGGGCCATGTGATAGTAAATAATTAATTTAAATTATTTACTTGGAAAAAGAAAATAGAAAGTGGGACTATAATTAAATAAATTAAAGAACTTATTTAATTATAAGAAGACATTAGATATTAATGACGTATTTAAATAAAAAAATGAAATTTATTTATTTAAATAATCAAGAAGAAATAGGAGACCAAGGATAATTAAATTAATTTAAGAATTTATTTAATCATAGAGAGACATTAGAAAATTAGTGACGCATTTAAATAAATCAATATAATTTATTTATTTAAATAATCAGGAGGAATAAAAGACATGAATTAACTAAAAAATTAAGAATTATTTAATTAATAGTTGAAATCGGACCATATGACATAATTAAATATTTTAATTATGTTAGGAAGAAATACGGAGAAAACAGAACTTGCAGGCCTAGGTCAATTTTATGTGTCTACACCATACATTCTTAGAAATGTGCAAATTTCATATGGGATGACATCTCCCCAATTATGATCAATGCATAAATCAGGCCTCCTTTCTTTTTCCCTTATAAGTTCATGCAAATCCTTAGGAATTTTGGGAAAATCCATCACCAAAAATCCCTTCAACTTTGTAGAAAATAGATTAGAGAAAGCAACAAATATTGAAGTGTGATAATGCCTATCCAAATGATGAGTCCAATATTATATAGGAAGGAATTCACCATTTTCATCCTTCAAATCCAGTTGTATATCCTAGCCAAACTCCTTAAATCCTCTAGCCAAAAATATATGACACAATAATGAATACCACCAAATTCTTACTCTAGTTTCACCATTCTTGATGGCTACCAACACCTTATGAATTGTATTAGACAAGTATGTTGCAAAATTATATTGTTTATTCACCATTACATGTTTAATGTTAGCATCCATATAAATGAAAGCCATGGGTATCCTCTAAGGAGGGTCAAGCCCTAGAATTTGACACAAATTATGGTAAGTTATAATAAAATAATACTCAAACATTTCCATAGAGAAGGGATCCTTATCAACAACTATGAGTTTCAGTGTAGTTCTTCTCTTTCCCTTCTCCATAAACATGGGCAATATTGTCACCCTATATGTAATCTTATTTGTCACATATTCCTTCCTTAATGCCTCTAGGTTGATTTCTTCAGTGGCATCAAGGTTAAGATTAAAAACCCTTACGAATCCTTCTTGGGTTAAATCCACCATTTCAACCCCTACATGTGACCTAACAACCCTAATATTAAGATTATAATTGGTAGCTACAACCTTTAGAAAATCCACATCCAAATAGACATTTAGAAATGCAAGTTTTCCCATATCTAGGTTCCAACCATTGCACCTCAAAATGTTGGCATTTCTCTTTCCAAACAAGTACTTGAAAAGTTCCCTTCTTAAGACATGTGATATTTCAGCATCCCTAATGGCATAATGTTTATCAATGATTAATTTATCTTTTCTTGGACCTTGGAACATTAGCTTTCTCTTGATTTTCTCTATTGTCGCACATGGTAATTGGGCTTGTTAACTCCTGAAGTTGCACCCTTATCAAGTTGCAGAAACTCGACACCTTAGAGAAACATGGGAACTTTTCCAGGTTGTGGGTCACCTAAAAAATGGAAAAGAACCTTTGCAGGAGGTTGGCTTCCTATGTTTGTTATCACCTAATCTATTGAATTTATAAGGAAAAGGGAGAAGGATTGATTTAAAAATGAAATGATGATGAAGGTAAAAATGAAGTGATACACCAAGACTAAAGACAAAATATGATCACAGAATACTGACACAAATGATCAAAACTAGAATATACCTAAGTATGCACATTTCAGTGTTGTATGTTAATGCATAAATACTTTACTAACAAATTTGTATACAAAAATTTGCAAAAAGGAAGCTAACTTCATAATTAACAAACATGTATTAAGTAGACACAATCAGTAACATGCATGAACAAACTAGTTGCAGAAAGGTATGAACATGTGAGACAAAGTTGTGAGGAAAGAAATTTCACTGCTAACTTGATCAATCACTCACCTACACTAATTTGTAAGAATGAAAAGACAAGAGATAAATCACCAGAAATAATGAAGATCTCCACTGTGAATCATATTCAGAAGACTGAGTTACAAGAAATATGTAAAAAATAAGGACTATAAAAGTCACAAAGTAGAGGAAATACCATTCAGGAACTAACTCAATAATGAGTTACAAAGTGACTAAGTAGCCAACACCCAACAAGATCCATCAAAATAGCATCTAGAAGCATGAATTCTTGTAAGCCTTCAAAAAGCCCCAAAAATAGCAATTGAAACTCCTTCCAAAAGGCTCCAAATAGGTGGAAAATTTCAATTTGAATATGTCCAACATGATGACACATCAAAAAGACTCCAAAAAGCACCAAACTGAGTAAAAAAACCTAATTTTGCTCCCACATGTTGGCCAACTAAAAATAACCTCCCCATATTTTCTCCAAGATTGACTCAAACAAATCTCCATCTCCCCTTATGAATTAATCATAATAGAAAATTCTCCTATTTGTGTTGAAGTCAAAACATATCTCCTTGCCTTCTCAATGTGATACATTGCAAAGCTTCCACGATTTATTCATTTTGAGCACATGTTTTATCTCTTTGCATTTAAAGGTAATGCTTGTATTTTCTGCATTTAAAAAATAATGCTTGAATTTAAATGATTTATAAATCATCAATTAAATCCAAATATTTTACAATATAAGATAATACAAAAAATTAAAACTCTACCAACTATGTGTCAATATGAAATAAATCCCTAAACAATAGGGTTCATTAAATGAAAAAACAACTTAGAGAAATCTAAGTCATATCCATCTTTGAGAAGCCTAAATATAAGGCAAAAATATGAGGAGGTCGCAAGACACAAAGTCATGGCCATGTATAGCCATCATGATTTTCAAATAAAAGAAAAGGCTAAAAAACAAAACTCCAACATGCCATAAAGAATAGGGTTTCAACCCTAAAGCTCAAGGTAAAAGATAAAAAAAAAATCATTTTGATGTTGAAACTTCAAGAAGAAGCTATGCCACCACTGTTCATTGCTAGGGTTTCTAGAGTTCTATCTACTATTTTCAGCCTTTTCTGAGCGTTTCAACAACAAATTTTGTACAGAAACACATCTCCTCTATAGATTCATCGATTTCTTTCATTGACAATGTTGGTAAGCATGTTTTTAGAAGAAAAATATGAGAAAATATTACCATTTTTGTTCATATAGGCCCTCCTTGGCCATAGCCACTACAGATTTCTTCACTCATTCTATTTTTTGTTGTTTTCTTCTTGATATGGCCGCACCATGAGCAATTCCTTCAAGCTCCCTAAGGTAAAAATAGATTTAGAGAGGTTTCTTTTCATCTACATTTCACCAACAATGACCTCTCCATGCTGGGTAAGTTTTTTTTGTTTTGTTTTCATGCATCATTTTAAGATTTTTTATTTTTATACCCAAAAAAATAATAAGGCCATAAGCTCTACTGGGTATTCTTAGCACCAAAACCCCAAATAGGTTCATACAAAAACAAAAAAATCAATTACTTCAAGCCATGTTCTTTCAAAAACCTATCTTGGTTTAAAAAAAAAAATGAGATTCATACATTTTCCTGTGTAAAGATGACCATTTTGCAGATTTTGTTGCAATGATTTTTCCATTTTCATGATATTCTGAAAAAAGGTTATAACATTCTTTCTTAATATTTTCACATTTATTGATCTGAATTTTGTGAAAATTATATTTTGAGACTGTATATTCACCATGCCCTACTCATTTAGATCTTATGTTGTCAAAATGATGACCATGCTCTTTGTTATTCATCTGGAAATAATGAACATTCTATATATCTGCTCATCATTATTTGTAAAAATGGAAGACATTGTCATTTGACTGCTGATTGACAGAGAAAGCATCATTGTTAAGA
>VDFB02259955.1:0-19611 GCA_007258455.2 Sequoia sempervirens
TTCTTTAATATGTTCTTCAACAACCCTTTAAAAATAAAAAAAAATTGCCAAAATCTGAAAGATATGCTCTTCCCAAAATCGCCTCTAAAATTGAGAAAAACCTTGCCTCTATGGTGCCAAGATCATGCTCTGATACCACTTGTTATGAAATAACTTGCATAGTAGAAGAATATGATATGAAATATGCTACAAATACTTGATAATAACTGAGAATAACAAGCCACTTCGAGGGGGAAAACCTCCAAATATCTCTAATGAGAACACACTTCACCTTCATGATGAAATAAGACTCACAACCTCCTATATATACCTATTTATGCCAAGGATATCACCTAGGCCGACTTAGACACACCTATATAAGACTTAGGCCGAACTAAACAACTAAATAACAATATACTAATGATAATATGACTTAATAGAGAGTTAAGATAGCCACAAGCCGACTATTCATAACCCAATGTACAATAATATTAAGGGCGTAGCACGCATAGGGGCTTGAACATCCTTTTCCTTCTCTTCTTTTATCATTTTCACTTTATTAAATTCATAGATTAATCTAGTTTTTCCATTTTTTGTTTTTCCTAGAGTTATTGTTGTGTCTATTATCTTATGTGCAATTGAGCATGTGTTTCAAGGTGAAAGGTAAGTTTGCTAACATCTTGTTCCACAATAGTCATTTGGATGAAAGAACATTGTATAGGTGTCTACACACCACATATACATCCTCAATAGAGAGCTCCAAATTTTGGCTTTAGGTTCCTTTTAAGTTATTAATTTTTATTATGAATTCAATTTGTTAAATTTCTATTCTAGTTAGTAGTTTATTAGCATGAATTCTATTTTCTACATTGTTTTAGCTTAGCAAAAATATATTTTCCCAAATTTAAAATATTTTAATGATAATTTGGTGGTTTTTTTCTCTTTTACATCAAAGAGTAAGAAAAACATTCAAAAAAATCATATTCCAATCAAAACTTAGATTTATCCTAGCATAGTGTAGGAAGAACATTTCACTTTGAAAATAAATGACACATTCTAAGTTAGATCACTTTTTATACACTACAATAACAAATACTAGTAGCTTGTAAGTTTTACATTAGCAATTAAAAGAAACACTACCATGGAAGTATACGAAATGATAGTGCAAAAATGGAATCTATAATTGAAATGACACTAAATACTCTAAATAAGCATTTATGCACTAGTGGGAACACTTCTATTTGATTCAAGGACACTTTTGACTACGAAAAAAATACTTATAAAGAAAAAATTTAGACACTTGAAACTTCTTTCTATCTTCTTCCCAATATTCTACTGCTTTAATTGCATCTTAAATTGAGATGAGCTTCCTCATATCTCCCTCCTTTCCTTTTATAATGATAGTTCATCATCAATTGTCACATTTATAACTTAATTAAATCTAAAATACATAATTGTTGTTTAATTAATAAAAATAAAATCATTAAATATAAAAAATACAATCTAGTAATTAAAAGCAACAATTTAGTTTAATTTTTATTTACATAAACATATTGATTATTACATAGAGCTTGAGATCACTACACAAAATTAAATTATTTTATGTAGAACATATTTGGTAGATGCCACAACTTGAGTTACAACTCCCTGTAATAGAAAAATGATCACAACTTTATAATTATCTAGGTCAATTGATGTATATAAATAGATATAATTATAAATGTAAGGATAATGAAATGTTTTTCTAGGATATGGAGACCCATCTACTTTTCTAAATAGTTCAATGAATTATAATCATAAATGATTTCTAAGGGGAAGGGTAAAAGTGAAGTAAGTAAAAGATGTGGACGCACAATTGTTATATTTTTATGGATACAAATCTTTATATGGTTGACTATAACATGTTAAGTGTATACTTAATTTCTAGAAGTCTCATTTGGCTAAGATGCAATGAGTACAGATACTTATAAAGAAAGAAATTGACTACATAACATTTCTTTTCGACTTCTTTAAAAACTTCTCACACTTTAAGTATATTTAGAAACATACAAACTTCCTTTAACCATCTCTTCTTTCCATTCCTAATATTAGTTCATCCTCCACCCTCATATTTCTTTTATTTAATTAAATATAAAAAATAATATTAGTGTTTAATTAGTGAAAATAATTAAAACACTTTTAATTTAACATATTTATTTTTATTTACACAAACTATATAAAAATGAGTTCACTACATAAAAATAGAATTTTGTTTTGGAAAACATATTTTAGAGATGAGACAACTTTGTCCACAAGTCTTTATAATGGAGGAATTATCATGAATTTATAATCATTTATGTTTGGAAGGTTGAAATATTAAAAAACATATAATTAATAAAAATATAGTATAAATGAACAACAATTGTAAATGTAAGGATAATTAAACATTTTGTTAAGATGTAACTATTTGAAGAGTTTTGAGAATGGTAATAGGGAAGGGTAAAAGTGAAATAAGTAAAATATTTGGATGCACACTTGTTATGATTTTTTTTTTTATGAATACATGCTTGTAAATAGTTGATTATAATGTATTAATCTAACATTTTGTTGGATCACTCATTAATTGTTGACCTTTTTTATTTCATGTTTATATGAACATAACAATTTCTCTTGATCTTCTATAACTTATGATTGCTTCTTTCAATATTAAAAAAAAAAATCTTTGAAGTATGTTGTCACAGCTAAGAAGATCTATTCCATCATAATCACCTAAAAATAAAACCCTTTCTCACAATACCTTCAAAGATTTGTACCTTAATTAATAACAAGACACACCATCATCCTCATCAATCAGATGAACCCATTCAATCAATTATATTAAGAAATAAAAATAATGTACACAATACAAGAAGATAATTTTAATCTTAAAATATGAAATCTAAGTGAAATAAATTCTATTATGAAGTGATAATAAATATATCAATATGCCTATTTGAAAGACACTTAATTTAATGGCAAAACTACTGTTGTAGGCCTAAATAGTCTGCCGAGTTCAAATTTTCTACAATATTTTTGGAGTGGTGGGCCTAGCTCGATTGGTTAAAGCAACAAGAGGTCAGAGGTCTAATCTCCCCACCGTCCCCTAATACTAGAGGATGTGCCGTGCCAGCGTCACCGGTCACATGAAAGCACTGCAGTTTATAGAGGAGGGGTTACCCGATTCCAATTCTTACAATCTAAAAAAAATAAAATAAAATAAGATATACTAATATGCCTTGATTTCTCCCTTGAATAACTCAGAAAAAATAAGTTATTACATATGTTCATTTTATCGTTGAAACATGGAAGTGGATGAGGGTGACCGGACTTGTTTTTGTTTGAAGGGACAGATTTAGTAGAAGATATTGTTGAACGAGATCGCTTTAATTTCATAGGCCGTGAATAACGTGCTAAGATTTTATTCCGACCAAACAAATACGAAACGATTTGTGCGGCCTTAATTTTGGAGGACAAACACGTATCTCAAATCCTCGTGTCATAATAAGCATATCGGATCATCAACTTTTTCTCCAAATACCCAAATGAATAGCAAATTAGGTAAAAAGAAAACTAGGAGGACAAGGTATGCCTCCTTTTTTAATAATTATTAAAGTACTTACGTAAAGTAATACTTGGGCAATTATAAAATCCATTCAAAGATAAGAAGGTTGAAAAAACACGTAAATTTATCATCAAATTAAATTGTGAAAGATTAGGGGAGAGGGACCAATAGTGGGTCGGACTTCTATACTGGGTATAAGAGTTGGCCAAATTGGGCCCATTACTTAAGACTTGAAGGTTGGAACAAATGATAAGAGAGAACCAATTCTAGCGATAAGGATGAAAGGGTAAGGGATTGCTTGGAGAGAGTATGGGAGAATAATTAGATAAGAGATTGGAGACATGAGCATTATTAGATGGAGGATAGGAGAATTATTAAATGGAGGATTTAGGATATGATAGTCAAGGATTATGTCACATAGGAATAATATCTTTTCTACAAGATATGGGGTTGGATAGTTTTATGTAGGTAATTGTTTCACATTAAATAGTGTGTGATCAAATAATAGACATGTCAAGAGTTTTTCAAAGCATGTTTTAAGTTTGTGTCTCTATTCTATATCAATCAAGGTTAATGATAATAAGTTTCCACAATCCATATTGATAGTGTTAGTCGATCTCTGGATTTGATTGTGTGATTAGTTTTGCATCAACGTTTCAGATCACACTCTGTGATCCATCATCAGGATGAAGAATAGACCATAAGGAGTAAAAATTGCCCACAAGATCAATATGGAAAGTTTGGATCACACTCTGTGATCCATCATCAGGATGAAGAAGAGAGCATCCATGATCTACAATCCAGAAATTGGCTAACAAGATCAAGGTTGTAGAGAAGATAGATGGAAATGATGTAGGATGAATGGATGACAATGCCATAAATAAAAGTGACGGATGAGAAAAATTGCCCCTAAGTGTAATAGTACACATAAATAATTGATTTTATGTATGATTCTTATTTGCTAGGTTTTCATCATGGAGTGATCCCTCAATACTAGTTTACAATTTTTGGCCAAACTGGATGTATTGAACTGAATTTTTTTAACTAAATCTTCACTTTCAGGCACCTATAGTGTGGCTAAACTGTGAGGAATTTGATAATGATACAAACTAGTGATTTGCGACATTTTGTCTGTAGATTCGAAATATATTCTTTTCAAGAATTTTGGAATCAGATTGCACTTCTTTTTCCATCTCTTTCGAAAACTAGTTTTTAATAGTAAACACCATTTTTAAAGAGTGGCGTGTACTTGTTAACACAACATTTTTTCTATGAGGGAAAAAATTCTATTTTTTTTGAATTTAGATTCATAACTATGATATCTAGTGCATAGAATTGGTTTGATAGCATTCATTGAATGTTTTTTTTTTAAGTTTTGAAGTCAAACTAGTTACAATTTAGTCATGATTTACTTGCTAACACATACCTTTTTTTGTATGTATCGAAATTCAAATTTTTTTGTTGGATCAGAGACATCAATATCTAGTATACATATTTTTCAATTTTTTTTGATAATATTCTATTTGTCCACATATGCAAAATAGAGAGCTTGATTTTCGGTGAAAACCCTATGTTTAATCAAACTAAAAAAAATACATAATAAAACCAAAACACATTAAAATTATATTTGATGGATAGCTCGTTCCAAGGACTACCAACTTCCAGTTGGGTTTGTGAAGTCTCCTCCACTTTCATCCTCAACCCAAGCTTTGAAAGAAAAATTCTTGCAAAAATTTGGTAGAAGAGGGGGAGAAGGGCAAAAAAGGAAGGTTCGAGCAAACCCCCCTTGACCCCTTCGAGCGAAGGGGGTTCGCTTAAAGGGGGGTTCATTTGAACCCCCATTTTTTTCAAGTTTTCCATTGTTTTCTTTTAAAAAATGTGTCATATGGGGTTCAAGCAAACTTGGCATGAAAAAGGGGTTCGATCGAACTAGGGGGTTCGAGCGAACCCCTAAAAACCCAATTTTTTAATTTATTTTGGGAGCGTTTTTGTAATTTTCCTTCCTCAATGTAATTGTAAACCAGTTTTGTGGGATCACCCCATGGTACTTGTCCAAAGTGTTATAAGAATGCTTTTAACTATTGAATAAATGATTTCTCTTTACTTTTTTTTTGGTTGTTAAACATGATGCTACTGAATGGGTTCTCATCATGATGGCTACCCCAAGGCACCAGAAAAATGGTTTTCACCAGAGGACAACTTTGAACTCTTTATTATTTTTTAAATTTTTTGTTGTCATTGGAAATATGTTTTCTTCATGGTGATGTAGGAGTTTATGGTAAACTCCTCAACACCTCAGGATCACCTGCAAGACAAAATAACTTCCACAAAAGAGAAATGACAGAAATACCATACTATCATTAAGGATGCAAGAATACCAAAGTGAATATGACAATGTACATATGATGTTTTGCTTATATAGGTAAGGTGTAAGATAGGATTAAACAAGATCATGAAAAGTTTCGTAATCCTATCACATGAAACAACTAAGTCATAACAACCTAGGATAAGATAAGATCTAGAAATGACAACTCATCCCTCTTGAAGGAATTTTACCTAGACCTAAGTAAACTTAACATGTGAATATGTCTCCAAAGTCTCTAGTAGGTGAATTAACTAGGTACAAGAAATTTATTCACACCAGAACCCCCCCTTAAGTGCAATTTAGGGATAATATTATTATACAAAGATGCAAAGATGGGTCCTAGCTACTAGGCCATGTTAGGTATCGATGTACAAATGCAACTACAATTTGTCACAAATGGAGAAAAGGAGAAAACCTAGTGGGACAAAAATCCATCCCAAAAGAGAGATAAATACAATAACGATATCCATCACAAATCCAATCAATCTCCATCCACACAAAGGATGACAAGAGAGACCATACAATCCCCCATAATGAGATAACTTGTTGCAAAGAAGCATTGGAAATACACTTGTGGAGTAACACTGAAATCCTTAATTCAGCAAGCAAGGAAAGATAATTTTGTTTGCTAGAAACTATATTAGAGTCACTCAAGGACTCAAGCCAGAATCATGATAAAGCAACAACAAAATCGATGCCAAGGAACACTGGAAAACTTGCAAATTGGCACAACTCTGGAATCTATGAAGCAATAGTCAATTGACAAATGATGTGGAACTAAAATGAAGTGCAAAGATCAAAATTGCACCCTCCCAACTATCAAAACATCCAAGTAATCTCCAAAACACCCTTTGGGGAAAAACTAAAATAACAGTCAAATTGGAATAGATACAAGAAAAGTACATGGATGGAAATATAGAGCTTGTCAATACCTTTCCAGCGTTGCACAAGAATCACAAAAATCAGAGATCGTGGTGAAAAGTTATGAGCTTAGGAGCCAAAAATGTAGATATGACTTCAACCAAAAATAAATGCTACAAAAAAACTAAAAAACTAAAAATAACCTACACCACTACAAAAGTCATAGCACTAGCTTTCCAATGATATCTCATTTACAAAATTTTTCCTCCTCGATTGCAAGTTATGAAAAAATGAAAAAAGGCCTAGAAGAGGCACTTCATAGGCTAAATAGGAGAAAAAATAAAGCCCTTGGTCGCTCCATATGATCATGAGGTTTACAGGGGGTTTAAAAACAATTACCCCACCACCAACGATGTCGTTGTTGCTGGGGCAGAGCTGCTTGGGGGCAACAGGCCAATGACCACGCCACCCCGGGCATTGTTCCCCTTTGGCTAGCACTGACTAGGGTTTTTGACCTTGTGACCATCATTCAAAACTTGGGGCTAAAAAAATTAGCAAGCGAAAAATAAATATTTGGTCAACACCAATAAAGTATGGTCGATGAAAATAAAAAATGCAGGTTTTAAGACAAAACTTTTATATTATAAAACTTGTGATAAATAAATGAAATGTACTGACCAAAGACAAATCATACCTTGCAATAAACTGATGATGTGACAACCCAATGTGACCACGAACCAAAAAAAATTGTAGAGGTACAAACCAATGCAGAGGTGACACAACAATAGGAATTTATGCCTTTTTAATGCCGATTCATTGGAATATTCCACTTGATTACAAATCTTATGACACAGATCACTATACGGGGCTGTACAACCAATGTATGAATTTGTACACCATACAACCTTTTTTTTTTTGCGTCAGGCCCCAACTGAAAGTGTCAGATTTTGATAATTTGGTAGTCGACCTTAGGGTTCTCATGCCTTTTGGATGTAATAGCGAGGTCAATTTTTCCCAAATTGCTCTAAAATATCAGCTATCCCTTAGATTTGGCAACTGAAACCCTTGTAGATCTGAAAAAATATGTTAGATTTTGATGAAATGAAAGCCAAACTAAGTTTCTTTGATGCCCTAGATTTAATGGTGAGGTTCTCAAGACCCCAACTCATACCCAAAAAAAATTCATGCCAAGATTGGTCCTTTAGATCTGGGAAGAATTATGTAGCATTGAAGCTCTAATACCATGCAGGAGTTTATGGTGAGCTCCTCAACACCCCAAGATCACTTGCAAGACAAAATAACTTCCACAAGAGATAAATGACAAAAATATCATGCTATCATTAAAGATGCAAGAATTCCAAAATGAATACGACAATGTACATATGATGCCTTGCTTATATAAGCAAGGTGTGAGATAGGATTGGACAAGATCATGACAAGTGTCTTAATCCTATCACATGAGACAACTAAGTCATAACAACCTAGGATAAGATAATATCTAGAAATGATAACTCATCCTTCTAGAAGGAATATTAGGACGTAGGTAAACTTAACATGTGAATATGTCCACTAAGTCCCTAGTAGGTGAATTAACTAGGTACAAGATATTTATTCACACCAACAGGTGACTTCTCAAAGGAATTGTATAAATGGTTTTTTCCATAGGGTAATTTTTCTCTCTACTATTTTGTTTATTTTTGGTATCTTTTAAAATGGTATTGTTGTATAGATGATCATTAAATATTTGTATCCATTTGATGGTACTGATGTAGATGCTTGTGTCATGATATACCAATAATGACCTACATGGAGGACTTGTGTTATTATAATCATGGCACTTGCATACAACCCTTAGATGTTATTGTGATCCTTATTGATACTAGGGCTAGTCTTATCCAAATGTAAACATCATGGTAGAGCTACTTTAGAGTCCTTATGATAAAGTGCTACTACTAAGATCTGGTGGATTTGTGAGTTAGGATTTTTAGATTTTAAATGAGATGTTAGATTGTGTTGGGGGTGTTAGATGTAGAACTTTACAAACTATGAAATCAAATTAATTAAAAAATACAAAGCATACTTACAAACTATGTAGAACCTTTGTTGTACACCCCAAATGTAGAGTTACTATTTACTATTACTACATAGGATAAATAAGGATGTAATGTGAATTCTAGAGATAAATAAAAAATGATTGTACCTTGTTATCAATATGAATGTTATCTCATTTGATGATTGTCTCATTTGAATTTTATGTGTTGATGTTATTCATGGTGAAATACCTCATATAAGTGAATGAAAGGTTATTAAATTATCATTATTCTAAATTTGAAGATGTTAATGTATATTGCATATTTTTATGTACAATTGATTGTCGTGTGCATGTGTTAGTGGATGTAGGTATGTGTTCCATTGCTCCAGGTGGAGGGGAAGTATCACTTGGGAGAAGATCTTGCTCGGGTAATCGATAAAAGTAACTATCTGAGCATATACACACACCACATTAGAAAGATTGAGTTGAGTTAGTTTGAGGGTAATAGGTAAGTCATCTCTAGTTGTATGTTTTCATTTGAGTCTTGTTTACTTCTGCATGCATTGGGTGATGTTTATCTATTTGAGCTTTTGATATCTTTCTTTTGCTATTATGATTATATTGACAAGTGGGTTGTAAGTGGAAGTATGTTTATATATATGCACATGCACGTTAATGGGATCTAACGATATGTATATGCACATGTATGGATATACCACACGTACATAGTTATCAATATGATGGTAATCATGATTGGCTTTATGTGAAAGGAATGTGAACATATATATATGTGTATAGTATATACACACATCCATATGTATATGTATATCGATACATGCGTACATTGGTGAATGGACACGCTCATACAGATGCATCGGTATAGATATACCTACACATGTGTAGATAGAGGTGTACACATTTATACACACACACACACACACACACATATATGCACACATTTAGTATAATGTGTTTATTAGCTATATTATTGCTTGTACTCTTATATATATATATATGTAAATATATATATATGTGTGTGTAAATATATATGTATATCGATATATATATATATATATATATATATACGTGTAAAGTATTTAAGTATAAATATATACATATATACATGCATTTGTATATATATATATATATACAAATGCATGTAAAGTATGTAAGTGTATATATATATATGTATGTATGTATATAATATATATTATACATATTAAATATGATAGTTGAGATCAACTATTTCTTAATTATTAAAGTCAATTCATAAGGCTGACTTATAGTTGATATACACTATGGAATGAAGGTCGATGTTGACCATGTCTTTGGAAGCCGATTTAATAGCTTTAAACTACGAGTGGAAATCGATTATCATAATGATTGAGACACAATACAAGTCATTGCATTACATTTGTTATTGTTGTCTATCTTAAACTTGACTTAGTCGATGTCTTTATGGAGACTATGCTTGACTTAGTCTAACGTATTAAACTACAAGTCGATTCATTCACCATTTGGATAGATAGTAATTTGCTGTCATAAAATGGGATTTGAATGAGTTTTATGGCACCAAATGTGAAGGAAATAGAATATAGGTTGGCTCCACCTTTGAGTTTGTTTTGTTGTACATGTCTTCTCTTGGTAACTATTCGAATTATGTATATGTTGATTGAATTAGTCTTCATATTGTTGTCAAGGAAACTAGTCGATCTGTAGGAGGTTTTGCTGAGTCTGAGCTTATTTGATTGCCACATTAATGACGAGTTGCTTTGCATGGAGCTTGCTATCTTATTGCATGCCTAAACTATAGGCTTTGAGGTTGCTTAGTTGCTCTATAAATAGCTGAACCATTTCATTGTGAGGAACACATTCTTTCAAGAGATAACATATCTTTTGCATTTCATAATTCTGTGTGTTTCCAACCATACTTTTCTTTGTATTATGAGAGAGATAGGAGTGAGATCATTTAGTTGAGAGGAGATTATATTTTGAGAGAAGTAAGCTACCAACAAGTGAGATAGAGATAGTTTGATATTCTTGAGAAGTTGATTATCAGTCCATTTGTTGTTGGAGAGGGCTTCATTTCTATCATTAGTTTGGATAAAGTAATAATAGGCATGAGGATCTCTTCTTCTTTGTTATTTTACTTTGAATGGTGTGTTTTAAATGCATGGTCGAGTTGCTTTTCTAGTATGCACATTAGAAAGTTTAGAATACTTTGAAAAGGAAAGTGAAGTTATTATGTTGTTTTCATAATGTGTTTTTATGTACTCCATAATAGGAGATGTGTGTTTATCATAGGTATTATATACTAGGAATGATTGAACATAAAAAGCACCTATGGTGCATTTAGCTAAGATATTGATTTATCTAGGAAAGCTTGAGTTTACTCCTAGGATAGACAATCCAGTATGGGAGGGAGTTTTAAATACTTACTTGTAAGTAGGGTTATCCAAGTATATAGGTTATCTTTAGAATGATGAACTATCCATTGAACAAAAATACCTAGCTTGAGAACAAGTAATATTTAAGTAGGTTTATTCATAGAAGATTAATATGGTTGTAGGTTATCTAGGATGATGGACTATCTATTGAAGGAGATACCTATGTGTAGCTTAAGATAGCCTTAAGTCAAATTGGCCCTGCGTAGTTTATGTGAGAGATGACTCTCAGTAGGAATATTGAATGTAACACTTTGGCCAAAGTAGTGTGAAAGTCTGAGACTTCACTCTAGATTGTGTGACTACTGAGACTAACATTGTTAGTTCACTATGATCTAGTATTACATGCTATAAAGATTTTGTGGGATTAGCAAATCTAGTTATGTAGGACATAACACTATGCTTTGTTGGTTGTCATTATCGATTACTCTACCAATCTCTTCATTGAAGGGAAGGGCCATCTATCGAATGATAGATGTGCGGGGGACTACATTATGAGTCTGTGGTTGGCAGAAAAGTACTTGAGTGATGCTTCTCCTCCACAGTAGGTGACATAAGAACTAATATTTGAAAGGAAGGATCTTGGACTGTCTTACAACTATTTGTTCTAAAGCTTTTTGAGCTATGTATGTAATTGTATGCTTTCTTACATTGGTGTATTTATGAAATGAAAAGGAATTCATGTTGTAATATGATATGCATGTTGAATGGAAATTATCAATAAAGAAAAGATTTTTTTTATTTGCAATGGATTGTTACTTGTTTATTTACTTGTTTTGGTGTAAAATTATAAATTTTTACTTCTTAGAAGGGTTAGTGTACGTTACATGTGGTATCAGAGCTACCAAGTTTAGCACTGGAACCTATGAGCTCATCATTTTTCCATCCAACATTATCTAATGTTGTGAAATTATTGTGTCAGGATGATGCATCTCAAATTAACGGCTTGAAAGTCAGTAATCAGAAACAAGTGTTACCTCAAAGCCAAGAAGGAAAAATAAGCCATCATTAGAACCATAGAGGGAACCAACTACGATAATGCAATTTGGTTGAGTGACACTGAAACCTTTAGTCACACACTTTCTCAGACCAATGATGTGAAGAGGAAGATGAAGATGGAAGTTATGTACAATTACCTACCAACCATCTCACCAGAAAAGTTTGAGTCATTACCACTTTTAGGGATATGCCTTTAGAAGAAAGTGTTAGTCCAACATTCATCTTTAGGGATTCTAGAGTTCTACCATTGGCTGAAGTAATATAGTTTCTTCAAGTAAAGAGTCTAAGGGATATGTACCATGGACACCACTAGATAAGAAATCGTCTCATGAACAAATGTCTATGAAAAATGTAGACTATATTGTTGATGAACACCATATTGAAATTACCTCTCGAAACTATGTATTAGATGATAAATTTGAAAGTTATTTCCTTTTTGGGATAGGTACGAGCAAATGTGAGATGAACAAAAAGATAGGGAACAACAAATATCTCAGTCTGTAGGTTATACTCCTTTAAGTTATGTGTCAGAGAGTGAATCCAAAGGATACTCTCCACTCCATTATCTGAATAGTCAATCCATGTAATCGAAAAGATATTGAAATCCTCAAGAAAATGAATAAAAATTGTGTTTATCAAAAGAAGCTTGTGCTTAATCTTATATGGAATTCTTGTGTACATATGAATGTTTACTTTTATGTTTTCCATAAGATAATTGGTGGCATAATTTAGTCTAACATGGATAAAACATTTAGGTAAAAACCAATCACATAAGCATGGTGAGGACATAGACTAATCCTGGTGGAAGTTAGGAGGTTGGACAAGGAACCATTGGAGTAGAGGCTAGGCTTGACCAAATCTTGGTAAGGTTGGCTAACCTTGAACAAGAAAGAGCTAAGGATAGGGTAGAAAAGGAAGTACCCATTAATAATCATGAGGAAGAAAATTCTTTCCATGGGCATAATGAAAACTATAATCATGAGAAGGAAAAATAACCTACACCATCTATGGAAAGGAATAAGAAACTTGTAGCTTTTGAACTTTCCAGTGACATGAAAAAGGTTATACCACCTAAGTTTGATGGAAGTATTGGAGGTGATGAGGCTGAGGTGTGGCTTGTACAAATGGAAAAGTATTTTGAAATACGAAACTATGAAATACCTTTGCACTTGACATCATTGTGTAATAGGGATGTGGAGGACCACTAGACCCTAGAATTTCATTATAATAATTTAACTTAATCTTGCATTTCAAAATGAAATTTAATAAATGGAATTCACCTGACTATCGAAGTTGAATGTATCACTCAAGAGAGCTTATGTCATCACCATCTAATCTATTGCAAATGTAGCTTGAGAATATGCATCTTGACTATCCTCAGGATCATAAACACAGAGTGACCCATAAGACCAACATAAATGAGGTGGAACTGGATTCTTGGAAGACTCACTAGCCTCACCCTATGCTAGATGCCTAGTATGTTGTATAAGGATTTGAGTGAGTGAGCTAATCGACTATAAGGAATCCACCTCAACACTCTCCTTTATAATGGAAGGGATAGCCACATTCTCATAGTTTGGTCTAGAGAATGGTCTCATTGGCTACTATGGGTCAAGTTGTGCCCCCACTCTATCCTATGCGGAGCCCTCACCTCTACCCTAGAACTCCTACATGTCAAAATAGTTTAGGATTTCATTGAGGACAAACTCATACTAGAGTTTCCTCAAAAATTATTGTGGTATCTCATTATTGTTTCATGGAGGATGGTCAAAAACTATCTACCACCTATCCCAAAAATTGTTCTTTATCCCTTGGTGGTGGAACCAATGGACAAGTAACCTATTACATGCATTGTGTAAGGGTTGATTCATTCTTGGGTTGGTGAAGAGTGCACACAAGTCAGATTTCAATTTTTTTTATCTTTAAATTATTTATATGATAATTTGTTCGCATAAAATTATTTTAGCTCTTTCCTCTTGTTGGACCAACTATTTATTTTCTTGCTAATTGATTATAAATGAGATATTATGGATTACAATGATTAAGCAAGGGCGGTCCTTTGTGAGTTTGTTCCCATAGGATCTCTCAACCTTGCAATTAACTCAATTTATTTATTGTTATTTTTAATTTTCCCCAATAAGTTTTCTTGTGTTCCTAGAGGATGATGAGGAATTCTAGGAGGTGTTTGTTGAGGTTGTTCTTTAGGAGGGATTTCATCATGAGGTGAATTAGAATTTTCAAGATTTGGGGGTGAATTGGGTGAATTGTTAATTTTTGAAAAATTAAACAAACTTAAATAAAAAAATATTTAATCTACCTATTTAATACAAAATTGAAACCAAAAAAATAAAAATAAATTACTAATTTGACCTTCTCAATAACTTGGCAACATTTTGGTGAAGATTTGGTGAAAAAAGAGGCCTCCTAGAATGTGAGTACATGTTTTGTAGGGTTTACATGTCGTGAGCTTCTAAGTTTGGACAAAAATGAGGAAAATGAAATAAGTTTTTTTTTATTTCTTTACTTAGCAATAACATGATCACGTTATAACACACTTACGGTATGGCTTTCATGTTGCCAAAAAGTGGGCTGGCCACTTTTTGGTCGCCCATATTTCTACACCTACTCAATAATAATGACATTAATATAATGATGACGTAAATATTTAATCAATTAATAGTGAGATTACACATTATACATAAATGTGTTAAATTGAAAATCATACTCAACATTGAACCATAGTTCACATCCAACTTACCACATAATAGAATATCATATAATAAAAAGGGACAAAAAAGAGAGATGCTATAAAATAGTCCCTCAAGAAACATAATTTGTAGCTCATCATCACCAAATTGGTGCTTCAAATTACTATTTTAAAATTTGAGCTAAATAAAATAATCATTTATAGTCTCACTACTTCATTGAGTGCATCTAATCAAGTCATTCACAATGATTTCAAACCCATGTTTGTATGAAAATGATTTAACAAGAACTAGCTAAGTCATTAAAACATTGTATGGAACCATGACCATTGGATAACATAGTCCTTCAAGAATGATGGGAACAAATTCGATATGATCTTATCATCATATGAAAAATCAACGCATGTGGTCATGAGAGATTTATGGAGACATTTGGGTCTCCTTTTCCATTATATAGTTCAAATCTAGGGGCCACAAAATCAAAGGTAAAAAGATATATAACCAAATCAAATACTTATGGAACGTTGTGGTGGATTATAGAAAAAATATTTTTTGTTGAATTTTATTTTGTTTTAATTAGTTTATAACTTTATTGCATTCTAAGAACACAATAATAATCTCTCCACAAGATCCTTAGTAGCATTATTAGCCATCAATAATAATGACATTAATATAATTATTACCTAAATATTAATCGATTACAATGAGATCACACATTACACATAAATGTGTTAAATTGATAATCATACTCAACATTGAACCATAGTTCACATCCAACTTACCACATAATGGAATATCATAGAATACAAAAGGGATCCCTCAAGAAACATAATTTGTAACTCATCATCACCAAATTGGTGCTTCAAATTGATATTTAAAGATTTGAACTAAATAAAATAATCATTTATAGGCTCACTACTTCATTGAGTGCATCTAATCAAGTCATTCACAATGATTTCAAACCCATGTTTGTATGAAAATGATTTAACAAGCACTAGCTAAATTATTTAAGTATTGTATGGAACTGTGAGGTAAATAATAAAACCATTGGATACCATAGTTCTTCAAGAATAATGGGAACATATTGGATATGATCTTAACATCCTATAAAAATCTATGCATGTGTCATGAAAGATTTTGTGTGGAAATTTGAGTCTCCTTTTCTATTATATAGTTCAAATCTAGGGGCCACATAATCAATGGGAAAAGATATGTAACCAAATCAAATACTTATGACATGTTGTGGTGGATTACATACAATAAGATTTTTGTTGAATTTTATTTTTATTTAATTAGTTTATAACTTTCTTGCATTCTAAGAACACAATAAGAATTTCTCCACAAGATCCTTAGTAGCATCCTTAGCCATCAATAATCATGATATTAATATGGTTATGACCTAAACAATTAATCAATTAATAATGAAATCACACATTATACATAATGTGTTAAATTGACAACCATACTCAACACTGAACCATAGTTCACATCCAACTTACCAAATAATAAAATATCATAGAATCAAAAAGGGGCAAAAAATGAGAGATGTTACAAAGTAGTCCCTCAAAAAACATAATTTTTAACTCATCATCACCAAATTGGTGCTTCAAATTGCTATTTAAAGATTTGGACTGAATAAAATATTCATTTATAGGCTCACTGCTTCATTGAGTGCATCTAATCAAGTCATTCACAATGATTTCAAAACCATGTTTTTATGAAAATACTTTAATGAGCACTAGAGAAATCATTAAAGCATTGTATGGAACCATGAGGTGAAGAATAAAACCATTGGATAGCATAGTCCTTCAAGAATAATCACAATAGATTGGATATGATCTTATCATCATATGAAAAAATCTATGCATGTGATCATGAAATATTTTATGAGGACATTTGGGTGTCTTTTTCCATTATATAGTTCAAATATAGGGGCTATAAAATCAATGGTAAGATATGTAACTAGATCAAATAGTTATGGCATGTTGCTTGAGGATCATAGACAAAATAATTTTTGAACTTTATTTTTCTTTAATTAGTTTATAGCTTTATTGCATTCCTAAGAACACAATAAGAATCTCTCTACAAGAATTACCTTAGTAGCATTCTTATGCAATACGATAATAATGACATTAACCATTATGACCTAAATAATTAATCAAATTGAGATCACAAATTATATAAATCTGTTAAATTGACAATCATACTCAACATTGAACATAGTTCACATCCAACTTACCACATAATGGAATATCATAGAATTAGAAAGGGACAAAAAATGAGAGATGCTACAAAGTAGTCCCTTAAGAAACATAATTTGTAACTCAAAATGAGAGATGCTAAAAAGTAGTTCCTCAAGAATGGTGGTGGTTGGGACGACAGGGGAGTGAGATGCGATCATCATTTATAGGCTCACTACTTCATTGAGTGCATCTAAATGAAGTTATTCTAATGATTTCAAGCCATGTTTGTATGAAAATGCTTTAACAAGCACTAGCTAAATTATTTAAGTATTGTATGGAACTGTGAGGTAAATAATAAAGCCATTGGATACCATAGTTCTTCAAGAATAATGGGAACATATTGGATATGATCTTAACATCCTATGAAAAATCTATACATGTGGTCATGAAAGATTTTGTGTGGAAATTTGAGTCTCCTTTTCTATTATATAGTTCAAATCTAGGGGCCACATAATCAATGGGAAAAGATATGTAACCAAATCAAATACTTATGACATGTTGTGGTGGATTACATACAATAAGATTTTTGTTGAATTTTATTTTTATTTAATTAGTTTATAACTTTCTTGCATTCTAAGAACACAATAAGAATTTCTCCACAAGATCCTTAGTAGCATCCTTAGCCATCAATAATCATGCTATTAATATGGCTATGACCTAAAAAATTAATCAATTAATAATGAGATCACACATTTATACATAATGTGTTAAATTGACAACCATACTCAACATTGAACCATAGTTCACATCCAACTTACCAAATAATAAAATATCATGTAGAATCAAAAAGGGGCAAAAATGAGAGATGTTACAAAGTAGTACCTCAAAAAACATAATTTGTAACTCATCATCACCAAATTGGTGCTTCAAATTGCTATTTAAAGATTTGGACTAAATAAAATATTCATTTATAGGCTCACTGCTTCATTGAGTGCATCTAATCAAGTCATTCACAATGATTTCAAAACCATGTTTTTATGAAAATACTTTAACGAGCACTAGAGAAATCATTAAAGCATTGTATGGAACCATGAGGTGAAGAATAAAACCATTGGATAGCATAGTCCTTCAAGAATAATCACAATAGATTGGATATGATCTTATCATCATATGAAAAAATCTATGCATGTGGTCATGAAAGATTTTATGGGGACATTTGGGCCTCCTTTTCCATTATATTGTTCACATCTAGGAGCCACAAAATCAATGGGAAAAAGATATGTAACCAAATAAAATACTTATTGCATGTTGACATGGTGGAATATAGACAATATAATTTTTGTTGAATTTTATTTTGTTGTAATTTTATAACTTTATTGCATTATAAGCACCTAGGATAGGATAAGCCTACTTAGGTGGATATCTACTTGGGTAGTGACTTGTAATTTCCTTTTTGATGGAGATATACTACATGTGACTGGATTCTTGTTATCCCACATTGTTTGTACATTTACATCTATTGATGTTGTATCCTATATATAGCCACCTCTTACTTTTATATGATCAACCAATCATTCATTTTGTATATTCACACATTTTATTATTTGATAAGAATATCATTATTCTATCATATTGGTCTTATGAGTTGATTAGCTCTTAAGATTTATTGATTTTTGGTGGCTACCTTCATAGCCAACTCTTACATAGTATTAGAACATTTTATACTAGCTCTTGTAATCTCATCAATCTTATTATTGTTTATTTCGTTCATGAGATTGACCACTTCTTGTAATAGTGTATCCAAGGTAGTGATAGCGACAAGGGCAATGTTAGGTGTATGTGAAATAGTGGAGAATGTATAATGAGATTGTGAGGTTAGGGGTGAGGTCATAGCCATGGATGGATGAGTCATATTATGGATTAGATTGAATTTACAATCATGATAAATATCATAGATAGTAGGCAAGCATGCAAGTGATCTAGATGTTGATTTTAATGCAAATATTATTCATTTTAATGCTCTAAATTAAAGTGCTCCTATAAGTTCTCCTTCAATGCTCTATAATTTTTAAACGACAACCTGATGATTCTTAGACGTGTTTTAATGCTCAAATGGATACTTTGAAATACCAAGGCATAATGAATCATTGCACAAGTGTGTACTAAGTTAGCTCCCAATGACTATGAGAATAGAGCAAGAGTTGATCATTTGGAATTTAGAAATTTGACTGAGTGATATTTTTTATGTGTGGGATTACTCTTGTGAGTCACAAAATAGCTTGAGACAATGAAATGTAGATTTGAAGGCAGGGAATGAATATGTAGAATCTAGGTTGCTGATAATATACCAAACACATGAGAATATGTGCAAATGAGATAGGGATAAGGTCAAATGGATGAAAATGGGCGTTAGGAGATGAAAATAAGAGTGAATAAGAATTGAGGAATGAGTCAAAATAATAT
>VDFB02259956.1:0-45052 GCA_007258455.2 Sequoia sempervirens
TATATATATATATATATATAAATACGTGTAAAGTATTTAAGTATAAATATATACATATATACATGCATTTGTATATATATATATATATACAAATGCATGTAAAGTATGTAAGTGTATATATATATATGTATGTATGTATATAATATATATTATACATATTAAATATGATAGTTGAGATCAACTATTTCTTAATTATTAAAGTCAATTCATAAGGCTGACTTATAGTTGATATACACTATGGAATGAAGGTCGATGTTGACCATGTCTTTGGAAGCCGATTTAATAGCTTTAAACTATGAGTGGAAATCGATTATCATAATGATTGAGACACAATACAAGTCATTGCATTACATTTGTTATTGTTGTCTATCTTAAACTTGACTTAGTCGATGTCTTTATGGAGACTATGCTTGACTTAGTCTAACGTATTAAACTACAAGTCGATTCATTCACCATTTGGATAGATAGTAGTTTGCTGTCATAAAATGGGATTTGAATGAGTTTTATGGCACCAAATGTGAAGGAAATAGAATAGAGGTTGGCTCCACCTTTGAGTTTGTTTTGTTGTACATGTCTTCTCTTGGTAACTATTCGAATTATGTATATGTTGATTGAATTAGTCTTCATATTGTTGTCAAGGAAACTAGTCGATCTGTAGGAGTTTTTTCCGAGTCTAAGCTTATTTGATCACCATGTTAATGACGAGTTTCTTTGCATGGAGCTTTCTATCTTATTACATGCCTAAACTATAGGCTTTGAGGTTGCTTAGTTTCTCTATAAATAGCTGAACCATTTCATTGTGAGGAACACATTCTTTCAAGAGATAACATATCTTTTACATTTCATAATTCTGTGTGTTTCCAACCATACTTTGCTTTGTATTATGAGAGAGATAGGAGTGAGATCATTTAGTTGAGAGGAGATTATATTTTGAGAGAAGTAAGCTACCAACAAGTGAGATAGAGATAGTTTGATATTCTTGAGAAGTTGATTATCAGTCCATTTGTTGTTGGAGAGGGCTTCATTTCTGTCATTAGTTTGGATAAAGTAATAATAGGCATGAGGATCTCTTCTTCTTTGTTATTTTACTTTGAATGGTGTGTTTTAAATGCATGGTCGAGTTGCTTTTCTAGTATGCACATTAGAAAGTTTAGAATACTTTGAAAAGGAAAGTGAAGTTATTATGTTGTTTTCATAATGTGTTTTTATGTACTCCATAATAGGAGATGTGTGTTTATCATAGGTATTATATACTAGGAATGATTGAACATAAAAAGCACCTATGGTGCATTTAGCTAAGATATTGATTTATCTAGGAAAGCTTGAGTTTACTCCTAGGATAGACAATCCAGTATGGGAGGGAGTTTTAAATACTTACTTGTAAGTAGGGTTATCCAAGTATATAGGTTATCTTTAGAATGATGAACTATCCATTGAACAAAAATACCTAGCTTGAGAACAAGTAATATTTAAGTAGGTTTATTCATAGAAGATTAATATGGTTGTAGGTTATCTAGGATGATGGACTATCTATTGAAGGAGATACCTATGTGTAGCTTAAGATAGCCTTAAGTCAAATTGGCCCTGCGTAGTTTATGTGAGAGATGACTCTCAGTAGGAATATTGAATGTAACACTTTGGCCAAAGTAGTGTGAAAGTCTGAGACTTCACTCTAGATTGTGTGACTACTGAGACTAACATTGTTAGTTCACTATGATCTAGTATTACATGCTATAAAGATTTTGTGGGATTAGCAAATCTAGTTATGTAGGACATAACACTATGCTTTGTTGGTTGTCATTATCGATTACTCTACCAATCTCTTCATTGAAGGGAAGGGCCATCTATCGAATGATAGATGTGCGGGGGACTACATTATGAGTCTGTGGTTGGCAGAAAAGTACTTGAGTGATGCTTCTCCTCCACAGTAGGTGACATAAGAACTAATATTTGAAAGGAAGGATCTTGGACTGTCTTACAACTATTTGTTCTAAAGCTTTTTGAGCTATGTATGTAATTGTATGCTTTCTTACATTGGTGTATTTATGAAATGAAAAGGAATTCATGTTGTAATATGATATGCATGTTGAATGGAAATTATCAATAAAGAAAAGATTTTTTTTATTTGCAATGGATTGTTACTTGTTTATTTACTTGTTTTGGTGTAAAATTATAAATTTTTACTTCTTAGAAGGGTTAGTGTACGTTACATGTGGTATCAGAGCTACCAAGTTTAGCACTGGAACCTATGAGCTCATCATTTTTCCATCCAACATTATCTAATGTTGTGAAATTATTGTGTCAGGATGATGCATCTCAAATTAACGGCTTGAAAGTCAGTAATCAGAAACAAGTGTTACCTCAAAGCCAAGAAGGAAAAATAAGCCATCATTAGAACCATAGAGGGAACCAACTACGATAATGCAATTTGGTTGAGTGACACTGAAACCTTTAGTCACACACTTTCTCAGACCAATGATGTGAAGAGGAAGATGAAGATGGAAGTTATGTACAATTACCTACCAACCATCTCACCAGAAAAGTTTGAGTCATTACCACTTTTAGGGATATGCCTTTAGAAGAAAGTGTTAGTCCAACATTCATCTTTAGGGATTCTAGAGTTCTACCATTGGCTGAAGTAATATAGTTTCTTCAAGTAAAGAGTCTAAGGGATATGTACCATGGACACCACTAGATAAGAAATCGTCTCATGAACAAATGTCTATGAAAAATGTAGACTATATTGTTGATGAACACCATATTGAAATTACCTCTCGAAACTATGTATTAGATGATAAATTTGAAAGTTATTTCCTTTTTGGGATAGGTACGAGCAAATGTGAGATGAACAAAAAGATAGGGAACAACAAATATCTCAGTCTGTAGGTTATACTCCTTTAAGTTATGTGTCAGAGAGTGAATCCAAAGGATACTCTCCACTCCATTATCTGAATAGTCAATCCATGTAATCGAAAAGATATTGAAATCCTCAAGAAAATGAATAAAAATTGTGTTTATCAAAAGAAGCTTGTGCTTAATCTTATATGGAATTCTTGTGTACATATGAATGTTTACTTTTATGTTTTCCATAAGATAATTGGTGGCATAATTTAGTCTAACATGGATAAAACATTTAGGTAAAAACCAATCACATAAGCATGGTGAGGACATAGACTAATCCTGGTGGAAGTTAGGAGGTTGGACAAGGAACCATTGGAGTAGAGGCTAGGCTTGACCAAATCTTGGTAAGGTTGGCTAACCTTGAACAAGAAAGAGCTAAGGATAGGGTAGAAAAGGAAGTACCCATTAATAATCATGAGGAAGAAAATTCTTTCCATGGGCATAATGAAAACTATAATCATGAGAAGGAAAAATAACCTACACCATCTATGGAAAGGAATAAGAAACTTGTAGCTTTTGAACTTTCCAGTGACATGAAAAAGGTTATACCACCTAAGTTTGATGGAAGTATTGGAGGTGATGAGGCTGAGGTGTGGCTTGTACAAATGGAAAAGTATTTTGAAATACGAAACTATGAAATACCTTTGCACTTGACATCATTGTGTAATAGGGATGTGGAGGACCACTAGACCCTAGAATTTCATTATAATAATTTAACTTAATCTTGCATTTCAAAATGAAATTTAATAAATGGAATTCACCTGACTATCGAAGTTGAATGTATCACTCAAGAGAGCTTATGTCATCACCATCTAATCTATTGCAAATGTAGCTTGAGAATATGCATCTTGACTATCCTCAGGATCATAAACACAGAGTGACCCATAAGACCAACATAAATGAGGTGGAACTGGATTCTTGGAAGACTCACTAGCCTCACCCTATGCTAGATGCCTAGTATGTTGTATAAGGATTTGAGTGAGTGAGCTAATCGACTATAAGGAATCCACCTCAACACTCTCCTTTATAATGGAAGGGATAGCCACATTCTCATAGTTTGGTCTAGAGAATGGTCTCATTGGCTACTATGGGTCAAGTTGTGCCCCCACTCTATCCTATGCGGAGCCCTCACCTCTACCCTAGAACTCCTACATGTCAAAATAGTTTAGGATTTCATTGAGGACAAACTCATACTAGAGTTTCCTCAAAAATTATTGTGGTATCTCATTATTGTTTCATGGAGGATGGTCAAAAACTATCTACCACCTATCCCAAAAATTGTTCTTTATCCCTTGGTGGTGGAACCAATGGACAAGTAACCTATTACATGCATTGTGTAAGGGTTGATTCATTCTTGGGTTGGTGAAGAGTGCACACAAGTCAGATTTCAATTTTTTTTATCTTTAAATTATTTATATGATAATTTGTTCGCATAAAATTATTTTAGCTCTTTCCTCTTGTTGGACCAACTATTTATTTTCTTGCTAATTGATTATAAATGAGATATTATGGATTACAATGATTAAGCAAGGGCGGTCCTTTGTGAGTTTGTTCCCATAGGATCTCTCAACCTTGCAATTAACTCAATTTATTTATTGTTATTTTTAATTTTCCCCAATAAGTTTTCTTGTGTTCCTAGAGGATGATGAGGAATTCTAGGAGGTGTTTGTTGAGGTTGTTCTTTAGGAGGGATTTCATCATGAGGTGAATTAGAATTTTCAAGATTTGGGGGTGAATTGGGTGAATTGTTAATTTTTGAAAAATTAAACAAACTTAAATAAAAAAATATTTAATCTACCTATTTAATACAAAATTGAAACCAAAAAAATAAAAATAAATTACTAATTTGACCTTCTCAATAACTTGGCAACATTTTGGTGAAGATTTGGTGAAAAAAGAGGCCTCCTAGAATGTGAGTACATGTTTTGTAGGGTTTACATGTCGTGAGCTTCTAAGTTTGGACAAAAATGAGGAAAATGAAATAAGTTTTTTTTTATTTCTTTACTTAGCAATAACATGATCACGTTATAACACACTTACGGTATGGCTTTCATGTTGCCAAAAAGTGGGCTGGCCACTTTTTGGTCGCCCATATTTCTACACCTACTCAATAATAATGACATTAATATAATGATGACGTAAATATTTAATCAATTAATAGTGAGATTACACATTATACATAAATGTGTTAAATTGAAAATCATACTCAACATTGAACCATAGTTCACATCCAACTTACCACATAATAGAATATCATATAATAAAAAGGGACAAAAAAGAGAGATGCTATAAAATAGTCCCTCAAGAAACATAATTTGTAGCTCATCATCACCAAATTGGTGCTTCAAATTACTATTTTAAAATTTGAGCTAAATAAAATAATCATTTATAGTCTCACTACTTCATTGAGTGCATCTAATCAAGTCATTCACAATGATTTCAAACCCATGTTTGTATGAAAATGATTTAACAAGAACTAGCTAAGTCATTAAAACATTGTATGGAACCATGACCATTGGATAACATAGTCCTTCAAGAATGATGGGAACAAATTCGATATGATCTTATCATCATATGAAAAATCAACGCATGTGGTCATGAGAGATTTATGGAGACATTTGGGTCTCCTTTTCCATTATATAGTTCAAATCTAGGGGCCACAAAATCAAAGGTAAAAAGATATATAACCAAATCAAATACTTATGGAACGTTGTGGTGGATTATAGAAAAAATATTTTTTGTTGAATTTTATTTTGTTTTAATTAGTTTATAACTTTATTGCATTCTAAGAACACAATAATAATCTCTCCACAAGATCCTTAGTAGCATTATTAGCCATCAATAATAATGACATTAATATAATTATTACCTAAATATTAATCGATTACAATGAGATCACACATTACACATAAATGTGTTAAATTGATAATCATACTCAACATTGAACCATAGTTCACATCCAACTTACCACATAATGGAATATCATAGAATACAAAAGGGATCCCTCAAGAAACATAATTTGTAACTCATCATCACCAAATTGGTGCTTCAAATTGATATTTAAAGATTTGAACTAAATAAAATAATCATTTATAGGCTCACTACTTCATTGAGTGCATCTAATCAAGTCATTCACAATGATTTCAAACCCATGTTTGTATGAAAATGCTTTAACAAGCACTAGCTAAATTATTTAAGTATTGTATGAAAGGTAAATAATAAAGCCATTGGATAACATAGTTCTTCAAGAATAATGGGAACATATTGGATATGATCTTAACATCCATGAAAAATCTATGCATGTGGTCATGAAAGATTTTGTGTGGAAATTGAGTCTCCTTTTCTATTATATAGTTCAAATCTAGAGTTACAAAATCAATGGGAAAGATATGTAACCAAATCAAATACTTATGACATGTTGTGATGGATTACATACAATAAGATTTTTGTTGAATTTTATTTTTACTTAATTAGTTTATAACTTTCTTGCATTCTAAGAACACAATAAGAATTATCTCCACAAGATCCTTAGTAGAATCCTTAGCCATCAATAATCATGATATTAATATGGTTATGACCTAAACAATTAATCAATTAATAATGAGATCACACATTATACATAATGTGTTAATTGACAACCATACTCAACACTGAACCATAGTTCACATCCAACTACCAAATAATAAAATATCATAGAATCATAAAAGGGGCAAAATGAGAGATGTTACAAAGTAGTCCCTCAAAAAACATAATTTTTAACTCATCATCACCAAATTGGTGCTTCAAATTGCTATTTAAAGATTTGACTGAATAAAATATTCATTTATAGGCTCACTACTTCATTGAGTGCATCTAATCAAGTCATTCACAATGATTTTAAACCCATGTTTGTATGAAAATTCTTTAACAAGCATTAGATAAATCATTAAAGAATTGTATGAAACCACGAGGTAAAGAATAAAACCATTGGATAACATAGGTCTTCAAGAATAATGAGAACAGATTGGATATGATCTTATCATCATATAAATCTATGCATGTGATCATGAAATATTTTATGAGGACATTTGGGTGTTGTTTTCGATTATATAGTTCAAATATAGGGGCTATAAAATCAATGGTAAAAAGATACGTAATTGAATTAAATACTTATGGCATGTTGTGAGGATTATAGACAAAATAATTTTTGAACTTTATTTTTCTTTAATTAGTTTATAGCTTTATTGCATTCTAAGAACACAATAAGAATCTCTCTACAAGACCCTTAGTAGCATTATTAGCCATTGATAATAATGACATTAATATAATTATGACCTAAATAATTAATCAAAATGAGATCACAAATTATATAAATCTGTTAAATTGACAATCATACTCAACATTGAACATAGTTCACATCTAACTTACCACATAATGGAATATCATAGAATTAGAAAGGGACAAAAAATGAGAGATGTTGCAAAGTAGTCCCTTAAGAAACATAATTTGTAACTCAAAATGAGAGATGCTAAAAAGTAGTTCCTCAAGAAACATAATTTGTAACTCATCATCACCAAATTGGTGCTTCAAATTGATATTTAAAGATTTGAACTAAATAAAATAATCATTTATAGGCTCACTACTTCATTGAGTGCATCTAATCAAGTCATTCACAATGATTTCAAACCCATGTTTGTATGAAAATGCTTTAACAAGCACTAGCTAAATTATTTAAGTATTGTATGGAACTGTGAGGTAAATAATAAAGCCATTGGATACCATAGTTCTTCAAGAATAATGGGAACATATTGGATATGATCTTAACATCCTATGAAAAATCTATACATGTGGTCATGAAAGATTTTGTGTGGAAATTTGAGTCTCCTTTTCTATTATATAGTTCAAATCTAGGGGCCACATAATCAATGGGAAAAGATATGTAACCAAATCAAATACTTATGACATGTTGTGGTGGATTACATACAATAAGATTTTTGTTGAATTTTATTTTTATTTAATTAGTTTATAACTTTCTTGCATTCTAAGAACACAATAAGAATTTCTCCACAAGATCCTTAGTAGCATCCTTAGCCATCAATAATCATGATATTAATATGGTTATGACCTAAACAATTAATCAATTAATAATGAAATCACACATTATACATAATGTGTTAAATTGACAACCATACTCAACACTGAACCATAGTTCACATCCAACTTACCAAATAATAAAATATCATAGAATCAAAAAGGGGCAAAAAATGAGAGATGTTACAAAGTAGTCCCTCAAAAAACATAATTTTTAACTCATCATCACCAAATTGGTGCTTCAAATTGCTATTTAAAGATTTGGACTGAATAAAATATTCATTTATAGGCTCACTGCTTCATTGAGTGCATCTAATCAAGTCATTCACAATGATTTCAAAACCATGTTTTTATGAAAATACTTTAACGAGCACTAGAGAAATCATTAAAGCATTGTATGGAACCATGAGGTGAAGAATAAAACCATTGGATAGCATAGTCCTTCAAGAATAATCACAATAGATTGGATATGATCTTATCATCATATGAAAAAATCTATGCATGTGGTCATGAAAGATTTTATGGGGACATTTGGGCCTCCTTTTCCATTATATTGTTCACATCTAGGAGCCACAAAATCAATGGGAAAAAGATATGTAACCAAATAAAATACTTATTGCATGTTGACATGGTGGAATATAGACAATATAATTTTTGTTGAATTTTATTTTGTTGTAATTTTATAACTTTATTGCATTATAAGCACCTAGGATAGGATAAGCCTACTTAGGTGGATATCTACTTGGGTAGTGACTTGTAATTTCCTTTTTGATGGAGATATACTACATGTGACTGGATTCTTGTTATCCCACATTGTTTGTACATTTACATCTATTGATGTTGTATCCTATATATAGCCACCTCTTACTTTTATATGATCAACCAATCATTCATTTTGTATATTCACACATTTTATTATTTGATAAGAATATCATTATTCTATCATATTGGTCTTATGAGTTGATTAGCTCTTAAGATTTATTGATTTTTGGTGGCTACCTTCATAGCCAACTCTTACATAGTATTAGAACATTTTATACTAGCTCTTGTAATCTCATCAATCTTATTATTGTTTATTTCGTTCATGAGATTGACCACTTCTTGTAATAGTGTATCCAAGGTAGTGATAGCGACAAGGGCAATGTTAGGTGTATGTGAAATAGTGGAGAATGTATAATGAGATTGTGAGGTTAGGGGTGAGGTCATAGCCATGGATGGATGAGTCATATTATGGATTAGATTGAATTTACAATCATGATAAATATCATAGATAGTAGGCAAGCATGCAAGTGATCTAGATGTTGATTTTAATGCAAATATTATTCATTTTAATGCTCTAAATTAAAGTGCTCCTATAAGTTCTCCTTCAATGCTCTATAATTTTTAAACGACAACCTGATGATTCTTAGACGTGTTTTAATGCTCAAATGGATACTTTGAAATACCAAGGCATAATGAATCATTGCACAAGTGTGTACTAAGTTAGCTCCCAATGACTATGAGAATAGAGCAAGAGTTGATCATTTGGAATTTAGAAATTTGACTGAGTGATATTTTTTATGTGTGGGATTACTCTTGTGAGTCACAAAATAGCTTGAGACAATGAAATGTAGATTTGAAGGCAGGGAATGAATATGTAGAATCTAGGTTGCTGATAATATACCAAACACATGAGAATATGTGCAAATGAGATAGGGATAAGGTCAAATGGATGAAAATGGGCGTTAGGAGATGAAAATAAGAGTGAATAAGAATTGAGGAATGAGTCAAAATAATATAAAAATATGTCACATGTTCCTATATAATTAAATAAAGGCATTCTCTCAAAACAAACTAAAAACTAATAAATTACAATAAAGTTGAAAAAATATAATAAAAATAAAAATAAAAATTAAGCACAGTTCCAACATATCCCACAAATCATATATCTCCAATTAAAAACAATTTTCAAAGTCTTGATACTTGCTTTAGAAATTATTTCTGAATTTGATTGTACACTCATTTTTTCATAAAAGTTTCCCATCATACTCCATGATCACATTTATCATGAAATGTGATCGACGAAACAAATACTTACACAGTCAAATCCAAAAATATTTCTTCGGACAGTTTTAAACTATTTCCTCAAACTCCAATCTTATAATATCTGTAAACCTATCATGGGATCACTTTCTATTCAATTCTTTAAAGAAAAAACAAACAATCATCATTAAAATAACAGAATCTTTCATCTGCACTAAAAACAGGGCTACAAGTTTTGATTGACAGCTACAGGTTTACATTTTTGCACTACAAGACAGAGGCTTAAATCTCCTTCTGAAAGTGGAGGGATGATTATGAGAAAACTCCACTAACTAAAATCCAGATTTCCATTGTAGTAGAAATAAGTCCTTTATGTAGGTATTGGAGTTTGCTATTGTACAGTTGGTACTAGTTAAAGATTCTTGATCGGCGTGCAAAGATTTCAGAAGGCTACGTACAGTGAAAAGAGTTGCAGGCGTAGACCCACATACTCATATACCACCAAAACTAGTGTACTTCAACCCGTGTTCGAATCTCGTGGGTACCATATTGGACCACAATGCTATCTTGTGCTTTAGATGGATGCCCCGTGGTACCACAATCCACTACATAGTGCACATTATAAATTTGATGGTTGTATGGCTGTATTTTGGTGGTTTTGTCTTAAAATATAATTAAAATTTTAGGATGGCTGTGTTATATAAAATGAGAGATTTTGGATAAGCCGTCAAAATTTACATAAAATTAGCCTGATATATTCAATTTATATATAATAAGATATATCTTAGTGTGTACATGATTTCTGGAATAACTGTGTGCAATTTTTTACATCAACGTTTCGGATCAAACTCCATGATCCAGACCTTTCTCTCTTTTTGCTTTTCATCCTGATGATGGATCATGGAGTTTGATCCGAAACGTTGATGTAAAAAATTGCACACAGTTATTCCAGAAATCATGTACACACTATCATGGACTGTGGAAACAAAATGTTAATCTTAGTGTTTGGGAGACAATTTTAAATGGATATTTGTCATATTTTGTGTATAAGTTGAACTTAGTATTTACTTTTTTACTACATTATTATTTGATTTGTAAAATTAGATTAGTTCAATTTTTATTTTCTTTTTCTTTTAATCTACATATATGTGTGTATGTGTGTGTTTTTTTTTTTCAAGACATGATTGTGCATACAATTGTGTTCGACTTTCTAACATTAAAATTTTATTGTACTTGGAGCTAACACTAAAAATTGGTTGTTGTTCATTAAACTCGGAGTTGATAGCACTAAAAATTGATTGTTATTCATTAAAATTACATGCCAAAACAATTTCAATTGAGCATCTAGGGTTATGTAGTCAAAGAAAACCCTAGAATATTAAAATGCATCTAAATAATCTGAAAAATCATCTTGAACATTTGTGGATCATTAAAAGGTCACTAATAATAAAATGAGCTAAATGATGCCTCAATTTAGTGTTGTAATATGCATTTTACATATTCACATTAAGTTTAGGCCCAATTAAAATAAAATAGACTTAATTGTGCCTTATTTATGGTGTTGTAAGGGGTACCTTTACACTTTCACACCCATTTAGGACTTTATTAATTAATTGAGGTTAATTTTCCTTCATTGGCCCCTTTAATTCAAATCCAAGCCTAATTAATTGCAATATTCGAAGAGGAAAATTTGACATTCATAAATGCCCTAACATAACATTTATCATTGGAGAATATGTGTCCTAGGTAAGTGGCTTAGGACCCATTCAGGTGAATGGGTCCTCACTTAGACCTACAACCTAAATTTTTATTATGTTTTTAGCAGTATCTCAATGATTTTAAATGTATATTCACATGTTGGCTTGTGTAATTTGAATTTTGGGAATTAATGTTAACATATGTATAAATAAGAGGCCATTTCACTATGTTTCATCCTAAAAAAAATTTATGAGCACCTAGAGCATTCAAGTGAGCCTTATCAAGAGCATTTTCAAGGCATTCAATAGTAGATTTATATAAGAATTATTGCAGCAATCAACATCCCATTATCATGTCAAAGTCTCCTTGCATCATGCATGTTATTTGAGCTAATATGTTGATGTAGTGTTCAAGATCCATTTAAGCGTTCAAAGGCATTGTTTCAAGTCAAGTTTCAAGATCAAGATCCACATCCATTGAAGCCATTTCATGCAAGTTGCAGATCCATATTCCAAGGTTTATTCAATGGTTTTGGTCAGTTGTGACATAGGCTTGTTCATTCATTATTCATTTCATGTTATTTCATTTCATTACAAGGTTTAATTACCAAAACGAGATTTGACCAAGGCAAACCCCCATTCACAAACAACAAAACATTTTTCCCTCTTGATGTGTGTTTGTAGATTTTAGGTGGAAGATCTCTTGAAGAGGAAAAATTGAAAAATTGTTAAAGTTGCATTTGTTATCATCATTATTGCAATTTATCATAAACTCACCTACAATATTTATTTCTGGCTGCTCGACTATGAAAATCAGGGATTTGGGAGTGCAGACATAGGAGAAGAGAACCCATAAACCATTTTTACAGAGCCCTAGCTAGGACCTATTCACTATAGGGTGAATGAGTCCTCAGATAGCTTCTGAAAACATCTTTTTGTGAGAGGTACACAACATTTATCTCTTCCAGATTCTCCAGAAAGTCTATAGGTTCCATCAGTATTATGCTAAATCTTATGAATCCACTTTATAGATTACAATTTGGAGTTGATTTTCTATTTTAAATCTTTCTCCCCAAAAAATTGTTTGACCTAGACCCCCATCCTTGCAAAAATAGGGGAAATTTGTAGACTCACAGTTTGAATTGACTCACTGAAGGTTGATAGTCATTTCATTGTTTGGATCTCATTTCCTAATGAAATAAAGGAAGACATGTCCATCATAACTCTATTTCCCTTCATTTCTATTGGTGAACCTATTTTTCTTTGTTTTATTATTACATTTGCATAATTTATTGGATAGATTATTGTACATACGTAGTTTACATCTTGTGTGTCTTTCATGTTTTCAATCTTACCAAATTCACAAAGAGACTTGTTTAAGAGCTAAGGAAGTTTCACATTCCACCCTCTCATAGTAGACCTCAAGAGGTGTTCATCAACACAATATTAGTCTAAAGAAGATATCATTTGCAAGTGCATAGATTTTAAGAGTCTACAATAGCCATGGACATTACTGTTGTTGGGAAGGTGTTATACACCTCACATAATAGTGTTCTTCATTATTGTACTTCAAGCAAGGATGAGGGACTTCATAGTTAATTGGGAAACTTTGGAAATTATGCAAACTTGACCCTCATGTAGAAGTGGATGGCCAAGTTGAATAGGAATAATTGTAGACCACTTGGAATGTTGTATAAGGCATTGGGAAGTTGTTGAGACAAAAAGAATTATTCATGTTATGCCCCTAATATTCATCTTCTTAAGTGTAATAAGGCTAAGCACTTCTAACATGCTTAACCTTAGTATTTTCTTTTATTCACTCTAGTTAATTCCTTAGGCCAACCTTACGAGGATGAAGAGGTTTATCCCTAAATAATCATATTTATAAATAAGGAAGAGAAACTATTAGTTGGCCAAATTTGTATCCCTTTTCCAAGCTGTGAAAGAACTCAACAAATTTGGACTAACATGTGACTGCTTTCAGGTTGTGGGTATCCTATGGTGAAAGTAGACCTCTAGATGATGGGCTGGCTCCCCTTTTGATGGTGTCACCTAAACTATTCCTTGTTGGGAAAAGGGGAGAAAGAAACATGAAAAGACAAACTAAACCCCTATGGTGATGCACCTAACGATTTCTCAGACCTATATAGCTGCTTTCACACACAACTTCATCAAAAGCTCAACTTAACTTGACACAACTCAAATATTTAAATATATTAATGCATAAGTATTTTGTAAGGAGGCTTGGTTCTCTTAACATTTCTGAAGGAAAGGGAATCTTTCACAACTAAAAGACTAATTGAACCACCACATAGCTTACAACCTGTAGAAAATATATGTGCATCCTACCTAAAGGTGCTAAAGTGAGACAAACATGAAGGAGTTAACAAAACTCACAAGAACATCCATCAATCACCACACTACACTCAATAAAGTAGCTTCTAAGAAGGTAAAACACTGAATTTCATTAATAAAAATGGTGTTACATACTGCTGCATATGTTTGGTACAGAGTCACAATGTTGTCTCCTGCTTGAAAAAGCTTCAAAGTAAGCTACAATCCCCTACAAAAAGAAAGAAAGAACTCCCTAAAACTTAAGTTTGAAGATACTTGAGCAATTTTGAAACCACTGTCCACACAAGTCCTTCTAGAAACCCTAGCTAGATGCAGCATAAAGGCCAAAAAAGAACCTTCCAAAATCATTCCAAAAGGCCTCCAAAGTGTAGAAAAGTCAAGTCATGACTTGAACCACGAGAAAAATCATGAAAAAAGCCTCCAAAAGGGTCCCATTCCCTCCAAAACAGTCAAAAACAACTCTCACACTTTCCACTCCCACCTGTTGGTCAATATTTCAAAATCTCCACATGCCTCCAAACTGTCCAGACTCATGCTTTTTGTTTTTGCAAAGCACAAGATTCAACAACACCTCCTTTGAATAGATCTTAAAAAAACATGCCTTTTCATTTTGCATTTGAAAATAACATTTAATTAATTGGTTTATAGGTACACCATTTAATTAAATGTTTTACATTTGAAAGCAAAATGCAAAAAGAAAAGGGTTCAAACATATCCCCTGACTTATTCTTTGAAAACACATGCCTTTATATTTTGCATTAAAAATAACATTTTGAATTGATGAAAAAATATATTAGCACATTATTTTGCAATAGATAAAACATTTAAGGTGATTTATGAATCATCACTTAATAAATGTTTTCTTACATTTGAGATTTGCTTCACTTTGCAAAAATAAAGGCCATGATTTGGCCATATGGGAGATAATGCAAAACATAATTCTTATGAAGGCATCCTATGCATTCGCATATTGAAAGGGAAAACTTGAGGCATTAGTTTTTTTTTGTAAAGCTTAAAATAAAAGGCAAAAATGCCTTAGTCATATCGACATGTGATTTTTAAGGTAAAAACCCTAGCAAACAAAATCGAGCCAAAAGAACACAATGCATTTCATTTTTCTCGCCGATTTTTCTTGAAGCCTTCATGCCCGCTAACCTAGGATTTTGACAGCACCGCCAAGGTATCTTTGATGGAGTTTTCTAGAAAAAATGGAGGCTACTCCATACAAAACTCATGCCAAAAGCAATGTCGAGCTTGGGTAAGTTTTTGTTTGCACAAATTTTGTGCTCTTTTTCCATTTTTCTTTGAAAATAAGCTCAATTCGAGCCCTGTTGCAATTGGAGTAAGCTAAAAATATTTCATTTTAATGAGCTTTTGCATTTCCCTTTTCATTCTCTGAGGATACAAGCTCATTTCGAGCTTAGATGTTGAATCATGATGAACACTTCGTTGCTTTTGCGCATCTTACATTTGATTTCTTGCAGAAATTTTGAGATCCTCTGAGAATTTCAAGCATTTCCTATAGACATTGATTACTTTGAAATGTGATTTAATGGTTGCTCGGTAAAAAAAATGGTTTGTAAAATGATTCAATGCCATTGCACAATAAATGTTTTATTTTCTCTAATTTTCAGAGATGCCAAACCAAGAAAGTTGAGCCTTGAATTTAGAGACTCCCTGCTTGTTTTCTTCTTTTTATTCATAATCTTGTTCTCATGATAATAATGTCACCATTCCCTTCTGTATGTATCCTTGTAAGAGACACTACCGCCTTCTCAGAGTATGTTGTTGAGGAAATAGGCTGTGATGCCAAGCCATCACAATCACTACCACATTGAATTCCTGAGTGACACATAAGAATGTGCTAGTTGATGTCATTGAGTGTAACATCCGCTTATACACCATAGGGCTTAATAAGAGTGAAAGGGTAGGCCACTGGGGTTACCAACTTGGTTGGAGTATGGTGCCTTGTAACACTTACTGATAAGATAGCCTATGATGGAGCATTTTGCTATCATTTAACTTCAGATTCAGATCCTTACAATTGGAAAAACTATGATATGCCAATCTGATCCTCAAAGTCCACCGCTCCTTCTAATTCATCTGACATTAATTGCAATTCCCCACCATTAAGACAATTTTCCACCCAACTTGTTGATTCTTGTTTCATGCTTTCACTCATCAAACTATATGGATCTCCTTTACACAACAAGTTCTGTGAGTTCAACTCAGAGCTATTTATATCCCCACATCTATCCATATTTGAAGTCTTGCAACCTCCAAATAACTCTAAATTGTGACCATCCTTCTTTTGTCATTTTGGGGTTTGAGATTCCTAAGATTAATATACAACTCCAACCACCACTATGTTTTATGTATTTTATACTCATGCTATTGAGGAACAGGGCTATATTTAATTTATGCTTGGCCTCTCTGTGGCTTGTATTCATGACACTTACAGGCACTATGAGGATTCCATCACTATTGTGACTGTGCAATTGTGAAGATTTTGACTTTCACATGTGTTTGATCACTATCCACCTGTGATCTCAAAACATGACTGTGAACTTTATTGAAGACATTTCTCTTCATTACACAATCTTCTTCTTCACTTAAACTCTGTTTCATCATGTATTTTAGGCTGCCATCATTGAGACCTGATAAATCCACTTATCTCAAGGATTGTCCTCACATTTTTATGAGGTTTGAATAGTGGGTGAAAAGCCTCTCATAAACAAGAGGTAAATGTATGTCAAAAGAGACCAGTTCTTTAAGTTTGATCAGTACCACAAGAAATGGTGCAATTCAATCCCTTGTGTCTGACTATAGGCATTCGTTTATCATGACTCAGTGCTTGGTAATTTGGGCTTGAAGGCCAACTGTAGCTCCTCCTCATATGTGCAATAAACCTCTACCCTTTATGATAACCTTGGTTGTACCTACAATTTATACAAATGCCTTTGACTGCCCCTTGGGAGATGATGCCTCTCTCAAGTGTTATCACCCCTTCATTGTCATATTGCACATTAGTTTTGCTAGCACTATCTTTCATTCACCCCTGGTGACTAGCTAAAACAAATGACTCATTAGGAAAGATCGTCCTCTATAGACATAGAGGGGGCCATAAGAGTTTACATGTATATGACCTTACTGACTTCTCCTAACAAGGTCATCATAGCTACCCCTGCCCCTTCTTAGCAATTGACTATGGTTTCTCAATAAACCCTTTCATTACTCTTAATAATTTTAGATAGCTAGTTGTCTACATCGATGATGGTTTATTAGCAGGCTCAAAATATCTTTTATTATCACTGTACATATCTAGGAAGGTGATTGTAATGCTTGTTGAGAGGGTAATATCCATCTTCATCCTTAAAACAGTGCTCTTGAAATTTATGAAGTGGTTGCTTTCTCTTAACAAGGTAATTGTCTTATCATACTGTATCCCATTGATCATGCTCTTCATGCATCAAGATCATTGTGATAGGTATCTCCTTGAATCATCATGGATTGAATCACATTGAAAGCAACCTGTTGGTACAATATCCCTGTCCTTTGTAACTATTTCATATGACTGTACATGAATATGCCCTATTTTTGTACTAGTCAAGTACAAATCACTGTTGTCCTTGTAAAATTTCCTCTTAATGCAACTGTTGTTGAAGCATTTTGCTTATCCTTATCAAATCTACCATGAGCAATAATGACACAAAATCACCTACACCCCAAACACCTTATGACAAGCTCACCACTCAGGTTACTAAGACATAATCATGAAGGATTTGTCCCTACCATTGGTTATAGTGACGTTCTTCATCATGAGGCATTGTGTATTGATTGTTTGACACAAAGTGTGCACTATAGGGGTATTGTACTATGACTTTGGAACCTTTGCTTCCCTATATCATACGTTCATTATTATTTTCCTGTAGCATGAGATGTAACATGCATTTTTCCTTTAGGACTGCCCCAATCTTCATGGTTTCCCTAACAACTGCTTGCTTCCCCATAAGTTTGTTACTTGGTCTTCACAACATCTAAGTCCCTTTTATCTTGTGCAACAAACAAACACCATATCCTCACTTTAATTTTAGTGAGTAGAGATATGTCATGTTGGTGACCTGAAAGCTCACCATCCTAGGTGATATGTGGTTGTCCAATAGGATTGAGGTGAGATGAGCTGGATAGTGTCTTTCATGCATCAATGCATGATTATCTTTGTTCCTTCTTGCTAACCCATATGCTTCATGATGGTTTCAGGAATGACTTGATGTCTCCTTCATTATTTTAATAGATGCATAATTGAACTTGATGCATCTATAATTGAACTTGATGCATCGCATAAATCATTTACTTCTTTTAATAAAATGGATCTTGGATCTGCTTAGGAAGATTGAAAGACATATACAACAAAGTGCACCTTCCTTTTGACATGATGGAAGTATATAGATTGATTCATTGTGAAAAGATGAAGTATGAATTTCTTGACAACTCACATTATGTGTTGCATCTTTTGAATCTGATAATGAAAGTTGGTCAACTGGTGTGATTCCATATTGATTTAATGCATCAATAACATGTTTATCATTGATTTGATCAAGTTGCTCAATTTCCTATCCCTCTTGAAACATTAGAGGGTAGCATGCTAAGCTCTACCCTCGTGGGAGCCAGATTTCACCCCACATGTTGTAATTAACTGAATTAAAATAGTAACAAAGACTTGTCCTAAATCTGCACAAGGAATAAACTAGTTAGATAAAAAAATCATATCATAGGTGTGTTTGATTACTCCTTTCCTTATTTTCATGGGCACTTATGGTATGTTGCTATTTTAATGCTTGTTGACATTAGATTACACATTTATGGATGTTTTGCATATATTTTGATCAGGGACCTTTCATTTCTCTAACAACATTGTTTTATCCAATGCAGGAAACCTAGGAGCAATGAGGAGAGCATCAAATGGAAGCAGAGTAGTGGGAAGGATCAAAATGTTGCGATGCCAAACCTATGGGATTCGTCATTCCACCAGGCAATGACGGGTCCCTTTTCATTTTATATGCAATTTATTTTCTGTTATCTATATGTGTATAATCTCTTCTTTATAAGCATTAGGATAGCTAGTTCCTTGGCTTGTGAGGGATATTTATACGCTCATGATTATCAATAAAGGTCACATTTGCAATACATATTGGTTCTCTTTCTTATTTGTCTATATTTACAAAAAATGGAATAAATGCAATTTGTTTTGACAATATCTTTTATGCACATTAAAGATCTTAGCAGAATATGATGTATGTTTTACTATTTAAATGAAACACAAAAGAATAAACACTAAGTTACCTGATTTCAGCTAAAAGCTAAAAGTCAGGTAACATTTTTGGCGACATCTACTATATGTTTTCTTGCAAAAAATCTCGACCATTTTCCTAAAGCTTATCCATTGGGCATTGAGTCATCTAAAAGTTGACACCACTTGAAAACAACATTGAATGTTGTTGCAACTCACCTGAATAGAGTATGAAATCATGAGACTTATTCAAAACACACCATAACACCAAAGAAAACTAACTATGCAAAACAACACTTAGGGAAATGAAAGCTGCAACTAAAACCTATTCTAACCTACCCTAACCAGCAAAGAAGCTAGTCAAACAAAACCATTGACAAGTTTTGCAAAATAACACCCCTTTTTAATCAACAAATAATGTATTACATGATTATGTATTGCTAAAAGAACATGAAACACATGCAAATATTCAATAGATTGTTTCAATGTTTCATGAAAAATGTAAATAAACTCACTTGCACCTTGATAACGATCATGCCTATTGCTGTAATGGACTAGACAAGTGAGCTGAATCTGATCACTTTCAACTGCAACTCCAGGATCAACTTCTTCTTTAATTGGATCTTTGTACTTGGGTGCAAGCATGACCTCTGGTACTTCAGTGGCCTCCAAACTAGCTAAATGCCTGATAGGGCATCCTCGTGAAAGAATAAAATTCAAGCCAATCTTGCTGGGTTTACTTTGATCAACTTCTTCTACAATCACAAACTCATGATGATTGGAATGAGCTACCTCATGTGATTCAAATGAAACTATTGCTCCTCTATCCATTTGGTTGTGTTGCTCACACTTTTCAGATTTAGAAATTAGTAGCTCATCATCAAGTCCTGAACAAAAATCCTCTATTATTATGATTAGCTCCCTCATGCATGACATGTCCTACATCAACTTCATGAATTTTTCCTTGAAAATTTAAAGGAGTACTCATACCTTTCAAAACATACCTCTGTTGATCATGCTCCTCTTGATGGATATTCTCATAGGTACCAACCTTTTCACCTCTCAAGACTAGGCTGCCCCCATCTTCCTCTTGATGAACCAACAACCTATCAAAGTGAATTTCATCTTCTTCTTGTCCAAAATTTGATATTGGTGTTAGTACAAGCAGGGCATCTCCATCATTGTCCACAAAACTAGGAAGTTCAACAAAAAAATCTGTCGTTATCTCATCACTTTGCTACTCAAAACTAGGCATTGAGGTTAGTTCAATCAAGCACTGCTCATCTTAACCTACAAATTATGGAAGTTCATCAAGTAAAGCAACAAAAAATTGAACTTGAACATATTTTTCTACTTCAACTACCTGTTGTCCCACCTTTTGCTCTTGAAAAGATGATTGTTTGATCTCCAAATTTGAAACAAATGACTCTAGATCATCCCAAATAAGGTCATCTTCATCCTCATTTTTTCTTTTTAGTGAAGGAAGACTGATTTTTACCTTATTACAACTCAATTGAGATGTCAAAACATCAAAGTTTTGAGCCTCCTCCTACTGTACTACAGTTGATATGGCTGTGATTTGAACTGCATTCTCTTCCTTGTTCACAAATAGTGGAAATTCATCACATGAAGTGGTTAGAATATGAGAACCATCAATTATTTGTTGATCTATATCTTGCTGCTCTTCATCTACAACCTCATTTTCCTTCATGATCACATTTGATTTATCATTCTCAAGTTCTTGTTCAAACATCACAACAGCTACAAGATTTTTTTCTTCCTCTACAAGCACCTCTTCTTTAGGCTATTCTGGAACATAAGGGGTTGGTTGAGCCTCCTTAATGGGTTCTTCACAATGATGTACTTGTTTAATAATGGGTTCTTGAACAGAAGGAGGGCTCCTAAAACTTAGAAAAGTAAATTCTCTAGGCTCCTCTACAGGTTGAGCTTGCTCAAAGACATGTTCTTGAATTGAAACAGGATTTCTAAAACTTGGAATCTCAAATTTTTTAGGCTTAAGAGGTTCACCTTGTTTGAAGCTTGGAACATTGAACTTGGCAACCTCCTGTTTGACAAATTTTAGCCTCATTTTTGCATCCTTTGCAACAAGCTGTTGAGCAAGATTCTCCTCAAATTGCCTCTTTTTTGCCTCCCATTCCTGCTCATGGAGATGGGCTTGGGAAGCTTCCTATTCTTGATGCATGTCAACCTCCTGCTGTCCTTCAATCTCTAACATCTGTCTTTGAAAATAAAATATTATATCATCGATGCTCATGTTGTTAACCCTCTAAGATTGGGCACGTAAATAAGCATGTTGGTTGACATTATGATGATTTTGCTGAGATTGTTGTTGGACATATACAGGCTAATGTGCAAACTAAGTAGGGGTGGGAGGGTGGCAAACATGTGGGGAATATTGGTAATCTCCTGTAGCAAAGGTACTTGAACTAAAAATAGCTGCATGCTCATTTTGATATGGTTGATGATTGGGTATATGAGTAGAATTTTCATGAAATGAAGGGTGATAGAACATGTATTCATAAAATGTAGACATATTGGAGCATCTATAGAAGCTGAAAATTCATTGAAATTTATTGTAAAGCAAGAAATCCAGGTCTAAGTTTTCTAAAAATAAGTACATACTAGCACTTTTTCTACCTAAAACCAATTGTTATTCTTTCGGAGTCGCCAGGTGTGTTGAAAAATTGCCTCCAAAAGGCTGAAACTACTATTGTACACACCAAACAACAATAACAAAATGCATGAAATGAACTGAGAAGCAGTTCACTATCCCACCTCGCGTGCAAAAACTATTAGTTGGCCAAATTTGCACACCTTTTCCAAGTTGTGAAATAACTAAACAAATTTGGACTAACATGGGACTACTTTAAGGTTGTGGGTATCCTATGGTGAAAGAAAACCTCCAAATTATGGGTTGGCTCCCCTTTTGATGGTGCCACCTAAACTATTCCTTGTTGGGAAAAGGGGAGAAAGAAACATGAAAAGACAAACTAAACCCCTATGGTGATGTACTTAATTATTTCTTAGACCTATACAACTACTTTCACACACAACTTCATCAAAATATCAGCTTAACTTGACACAACTCAGATATTTAAATATATTAATGCATAAGTATTTTGTAAGGAGGCTTGGTTCTCTTAACATTTCTGAAGGAAAGGAAATCTTTCACAACTAAAAGACTAATTGAACCACCACATAACTTACAACCTACAAAAAATATATGTGCATCCTACCTAAAGGTGCTAAAGTGAGACAAACATGAAGGAGTTACCAAAACTCACAAGAAAATTTATCAATCACCACACTACACTCAATAAAGTAGCTTCTAAGAAGGTAAAACACTGAATTTCATTAATAAAAATGGTGTTACATACTGTTGCATATGTTTGATATAGAGTCACAATGTTGTCTCTTGCCTGAAAAAGCTCCAAAGTAAGCTACAATGTCCTGTAGAAAGAGAGAAAGAACTCCCTAAAACTTAAGTTTGAAGATACCTAAGCAATATTGAAACCACTGCAACACACAAGTCCTTCTAGAAACCCTAGCCGGATGCAACATAAAGGCCAAAAAAGAACCTTTCAAAATCACTCCAAAAGGCCTCCAAAGTGTAAAAAAGTCAAGCCATGACTTGACCCACCAGAAAAGCATGAAAAAAATCCTCCAAAAGGGTCCCATTCCCTCCAAAATAGTCAAACATAGCTCTCAAACTTTCCACTCCCACATGTTGGTCAATATTTCAAAATCTCCACATGCCTCCAAATTGTCCAATCTCATGCTTTTTGTGTTTGCAAAGCACAAGATTCAACAACACCTCCTTTGACTAGATCTTAAAAGCACATGCCTTTTCATTTTGCATTTGAAAATAACATTTAATTAAATGGTTTATAGGTACACCATTTAATTAAGTGTTTTACATTTGAAAGAAAAATGCAAAAAGAAAAGGGTTCAAACATATCCCTTGACTTATTCTTTGAAAACACATGCCTTTATATTTTGCATTAAAAATAACATTTTGACTTGATGCAAAACTATATTAGCACATTAATTTTCAATAGATAAAACATTTAAGGTGATTTATAAATTATCACTTAATAAATGTTTTCTTACATTTGAGATTTGCTTCACTTTGCAAAAATAAAGGCCATGATTCAGCCATATGGGAGACAATGCAAAACATAATTCTTATGAAGGAATCCTATGCATTAGCATATTGAAAGGGAAAACTTGAGGCATTAGTTTTTTTTCACAAAGCTTTAAAAAATAAAAGGAAAAAATGCCTTAGTCATATCGACATGTGCTTTTTAGGGTAAAAACCCTAGCAAACAAAACTGAGCCAAAAGAACACAATGCATTTCATTTTTCTCACCGAGTTTTTTTGAAGTCTTCATGCTCACCAACCTAGGGTTTTGAAAGTGCCACCAAGGTATCTTTGATGGAGTTTTCTGGAAAAAAAGGGGGTTGCTCCATACAAAACTCATGCCAAAAAGCAACACCGAGCTTGGGTAAGTCTCTGTATGCACAAATTTTGTGCTCTTTTTCCATTTTTCTTTGAAAATAAGCTCAATTCGAGCCCTGTTGCAATTAGAAAAAATATTTCATTTTAATGAGCTTTTGCATTTCCCTTTTCATTCTCTGAGGATACAAGCTCATTTCAAGCTTAGATGTTGAATCATGATGAACACTTTGTTGCTTCTGCGCATCTTACATTTTATTTCTTGTAGAAAATTTGAGATCCTTTGTGCATTTCAAGCATTTCCTGTAGACATTGATTACTTTGAAATGTGCTTTAATGGATTCCCTGTAAAAGAAATGGTTTATAAAATGATTCAATTCCATTGCACAATAATTTTTTTCTTTTCTTTGATTTTCAAAGATGCCAAACCAAGAAAGTTGAGCCTTGAATTTAGAAACTCCATGCTTGTTTTCTTCTTTTTATTCATCATCTTTTTCTCATGATAATAATGCTGCCATTCCCTTCTATATGTATCCTTGTAAGAGACACTACTGCCTTCCCAGAGTATGTTGTTGGGGAAAGAGGCTATGATGCCAAGCCATCACAATCGCTACCACGTTGAATTCTTGAGTGAGGCATAAGAATGTGTTGGTTGATGTCATTGAGTGTAACATCCCTTTGTACACCATAGGGCTTAATAAGAGTGAAAGGGTAGGCCACTGGGGTTACCAGCCTGGTTGGAGTATGGTACCTTGTTTTCTTGCTTGATAAGATATCATGTGATGGAGCATTTTGTTGTCATTTAACTTCAGATTCAAATCCTTGCAATTGGAAAAACTATGATATGCCAATTTGATCCTCAAAGTCCACTGCTCCTAATTCATTTGAGATTAATTGCAATTCCCCTCCATTAAGACAATTTTCCACCCACCTTGTTGATTCTTGTTTCATTCTTTCACTCACCAAACTATATGGATCTCCTTTACACAACAAGTTATGTGAATTCAGCTCAGGGCTATTTATATCCCCACATCTATCCATAGTTGAATTCTTGCAACCTTCAAATATCTCTAAAATGTGACCATCTTGCTTTTGTCATTTTGGGGTTTGAGATTCTTGAGCTTAATATATAGCTCCAACCACCACTATGTTTTCTACATTTTATACTCATGCTATTGAGGAACAAGGCTATATTTAATTTATGCTTGGCCTATATGTGGCTTGCATTCATGACACTTACATGAACTATGAGGATTACATCACTCTTGTGACTGTGCAATTGTGAAGATTTTAACTTTCACATGAGTTTGATCATTGTCCACCTATGATCTCAAAACATGACTGTGAACTTTATTGAAGACTTTGGTCTTCATTACACAATCTGCTTCTTCACTTAAACTCTGTTTCATCATGTATTTTAGGCTGCCATCATTGAGACTTGATAATTTCACTTATCTCAAGGATTGTCCTCACATTTTTATGAGGTTTGAACAGTGGGTACAAGGACTCTCATAAACAAGAGTTAAATGTATGTCAAAAGAGTCTGGTTCTTTAAGTTTGATCAGTACCACAAGAAATGGTGCAATTCAATCCCTTGTGTCCAGCTATAGGCATTCATTTATCATGACTCAATGCTTGGTAATTTGGGCCTGAAGGCCAATTGTAGCTCCTCCTCATCTGTGCAACAAACCTATGCCCTCTATGATAACCTTGGCTGTACCTACAATGTATACAAATGCCTTTGACTAGCCCTTGGGAGATGATTGTTGTCTCAAGTGTTATCACCCCTTCATTGTCATATTGCACATTAGTCTTGCTAACACTGTCTTTCATTCACCCCTGGTGGCTGGTTGAAATATATACTTATTAGGAAAGATCATCCTCTATAGAAACAGAGGGGGCCATAAGAGTTTACATGTGTATGACCTTACTGACCTCTCCTCACAAGGTCATCATAATTACCCCTACTCCTTCTTAGCAATCAACTATGGTTTCTCAAAAAACCCTTTCATTGCTCTTAAGTCTTTTAGACAACTAGCTGTCCACATCGATGATGGTTGATTACTAGGCTCAAACTATCTTTTATTATCACTGTACATATCTATCAAGTTGATTGTAATGTTTGTTGAGAGGGTAATTCCCATCTTCATCCTTGAAACACTGCTCTTGACATTGATGAAGTGGCTGCTTTCTCTTAACAATGTAATTGTCTTATCATATTGTATCCCATTGATCATGCTCTTCATGCATCAAGATCATTGTGACTAGTATCTCCTTGAATCATCATGGATTGAATCACATTGAAAGCACCCTGTTGGTACAATATCCATGTCCTTTGTAACTGTTTCATATGACTGTACATGAATATACCCTATTTTTGTACTAGTCAAGTATAGATCACTATTGTCCTTGTAAAATTGCCTCCTAATGCAACTGCTCCTGAAGCATTTTGCTTATTATTATCAACTCTACCATGAGAAATAATGACACAAACTCACCTACACCCCAAACACTGAAAATCTTACCACTCAGGTTACTAAGACATAATCATGAAGGATTTGTCTCTACCATTGGTGATAGTGACCTTGTTCTTCATCATGATGCATTGTGTATTGATTGTTTGACACAAAGTGTGCACTATAGGTGTATTGTACTTTGTCTTTAGAACCTTTGTTGCCCTATATCATCCATTCATTATTCCTGTCCTGTAGCATGAGATGTAACATGAATTTTTCCTTTAGGATTGCCTCAATCTTCGTGGTTTCCCTAACAACTACTTTCTGCCCCATAAGTTTGTTACTTGGTCTTCACAACATCTAAGTACTTTTGATCTTGTGTAGCAAACAAACACCATATCCTCACTTTAATCTTAGTGGGCAGAGATATGTCACTTATGTTGGTGACCTAAAAGCTCACCATCCTAGGTGATGTGTGGTTGTCCAATAGGATTGAGGTGAGATGAGTTGGACAGTGTCTTTCATGCAACAATGCATGATTATCTTTGTTCCTCCTTGCTACCCCATATGCCTCATGATCATTTTAGGCATGAATGGATGGCTCCTTCTTTATTTTAATAGATGCATAATTGAACTTGATGCATCACATAAATCATTTACTTCTTTTAATAAAATAGATCTTGGATCCACTTAAGAAGATTGAAAGACATATCCAAAAAAGTACACCTTCCTTTTGACATGATGGCAACATATTGATTGATTCATTGTGAAAAGATGAAGTATGAATTTCTTGACAAATCATTTTATGTGTTGCATCTTTTGAATCTGATAATGAAAGTTGGTCAACTGGTGTGATTCCATATTGATTTAATGCATCAATAACATGTTTATCATTGATTTGATCAAGTTGCTCAATTTCCTATCCCTCTTGAAACATTAGAGGGTAGCATGCTAAGCTCTACCCTCGTGGGAGCTGCATTTCACCCCACATGTTGTAATTAACTGAATTAAAACAGTAATAAAGACTTGTCCTAAATCTGCACAAGGAATAAACTACTTAGATAAAAAAAATCATATCATAGGTGTGTTTGATTACTCCTTTCCTTATTTTCATGGACACTTATGGTATGCTGCTATTTTAATGCTTGTAGACATTAGATTACACATTTATGGATGTTTTGCATATATTTTGATTAGGGACCTTTCATTGCTCTAACAACGCTATTTTATCCAATGCAAGAAACCTAGGAGTAGCGAGGAGAGCTTCAAATAGAAGCAGAGTAGGGGGAAGGATCGAGATGATGCGAGGCCAAACCAATGGGATTTGTCATTCCACTAGGCAATGATGGTCCCTTTTCATTTTATATGCAATTTATTTTTTGTTATCTATATGCGTATAATCTCTTCTTTATAAGCATTTGGATAGCTAGTCCCTTGGCTTGTGTGGGACATTTATACGCTCATGATTATCAATAAAGATCACATTTGCAATACATATTGGTTCTCTTTCTTATTTGTCTGTAATTGCAAAAAATGGAATAAATGCAATCTATTTTGACAATCTCTTTTATGCACATTAATGAACTTAGCAGAATATGATGTATCTTTTAATGTTTAAATGGAACACAAAAGAATAAACACTAAGTTACTTGATTTCAGCTGAAAGCTAAAAATTAGGTAACAGAAAGACTATTTCAAACCATCATAACTTGTAATATTACATTTATCTTCTCAAATTTTAATCTTTGGAGGTCATCCCTCATAGTGGCTCCATATTTTATTAATTTTTTTCTTTATTTCCAAGAAATATCCTAACAAGTAGTATTAAAGCAGTGATTTGGGCCAAGAATTTTTGTTTTCACCATAACTTACAAACCATTGTGAATTTAACTATCTTTTAGGGGTTTGAATACTAGATCCAAGAAAGATACAATAATTTTTTTAGCTTGTGTTATTTTTTGAGAAAGCTGTGATTTTTAAAAATTTTAATTAATTTTCTCTATTTACCACAAATTTTAGAATTTTTTTTGAAAAGCTCATGAAAATTAGATAAGCTTAGTTATTTATAGTTCCCAATTGGAGGAAAAATGTATTCCATAATCTAGTGGTCAAAGTTCAATCAAAGGAGAGATATTAGATTCAATTATTGTTCATGTTTTTTTTTTTTTTTATGGTTACAATTCATACCAAATACTTCTCTTACCTACGTAGTAAAAAATATGCATTTAGAAAAAAAACATGAATATGTTGTTTCCCAAATCTGTCGATTGCTAAACTCTAAAAGTATGCCAAGATTTATGTTCGAGTTTAACAATGATTTGGCCAACGAACGGAGTCAACCAAGATGGTTGGAATTCCCTACTCTTTAGGCTCTGCTAGGCCTAGGCAGGTGTACCTTGATCTCCAATAAATATACACTCTCCAAGATTAAATGGTGATGTTTGAGCAGATTAAAACTTTTGAAGAATTTGTGTGATAAATTTTTTCAATTAAATCATCCTCATGTGATCATAACTCTTCAATCAAATGATTCTTTCTCAATCCATTTCAATATGGCATGAGGGTTTGAAATAGATGATTTAAATGTAAAACTAACTTCTACTCCTACTCCTACTGTAGAAAATTAAAATGTATAAATAAGGTTGTGTGAGATAATATTTTTGGAATAAATGTGATCAGTGCCTTTGTTTTATTGGGCAATGGAGTCAAGATGTGAATGATATGTGTCCTTCTGGTTGAAATTCATTTTTTTTGGAACTTGAGATGTTTATACCTTGTATAAATGCACAAGACTGTAGCTACCAAGCTCTTCTTATTGATCCCAATGATTCTCCCTAGGTTACTATGATCTGTACTTAAAATAATTTAATTCTTACTTGAAGGAACCAGTTAAATTAACCACACAAAAACAAAAAAAATGTGTCATGATAAATCAGATATACCTTTGATATATTGATTTAAATAACAAGGAAAGATCAAGCTGGAGACAACAAGATAACATTCATCAACTAACTTCAACAAACAATTGAAACTAGAATTCGGCCACCAATTATATCTTCTTTTCCATTGATTTACTTCAACATATTTTACAATATGTATCAAAAGTATCCCCTTTTCAAAATTATTTTCTACTCCCCCCTCCTATTGGGTCTTGGTTTCCCTTTTAGAAGTGACCAAGGGAAGCGACAAGCTACAAACTGTTACATTTCAAAATAACCCTTCAATTACCCATCCCTTTGCATAAACTAAAATATTAGTTATCTTTCATTTTTTCATGATTACATAATTAAAAGACAAAGCATAAAAAAACAACTCTAAAAATATTGAAGCCCACAACACTTGTAGTATGCCCAGAGTCCATTATTCATCGTAAGATACCTATGATCATCCAATATAGCAAGGTCCTCTCTCAATGATTGTGCACCCAAGGCTTGGTACTTCATTAACACAAGGCCTACTCTTCTAGGGGAGCTAGATATGTCTTCTCCCATTAGAATACCATATAATCATTAGGTCACTTGTATCCCTGGATCTATGGTATGTTGGCCAAGTGATTCCTCCATCTACTATCTAGTAACCCGCATTTCCATCATTATAAGATTGATTGGCATCTTTTCTTGAGCATCCATTCCAAGCACTTGGCACAAAGCAAAATAAGTTCTTTTGAAATATACTTGAAATTCTTCTACAACAAATGGCTCTTTTCAAGAAGGGGAGATAGATATCCTCTTATTGTTTTCACCCCTTTTCATGTGCATAGGAAGTTCATCACTCCTATAGTTTTTTCACAATCTCATATGATCCTCCTCACTTTTGTCTAGGTCAACCTTAGTGATGGCTTGCTTATTCAACATGAAGCACTTGACAATTGTTGATTTAGTCAATACTACTAATGGTGAACCATTTGGAATTCTTACAGTTCTGGTAGTTGGGTGGTAATGTTGTGCCAGTACTTTAATAAATTCAACATCTATAAAGACATTTGGGACTATTAGTTTGGCCAAATCTAAAGTCCAAGGATTCAAAACTGGAATCTTGTCATCCCTTTTATCATAAAAATACCAAAAAAAAATCCCACCCTGAGATAGGAATAATTACGTCTCTCCATCCAAAAGCTACGTCTCTAAATACTTTTCTGAATCCCTTGTCTGTTGAATTGGGTAACACATCTAATATGGATTGTTGCAAAGGAATTTTCTTTGTTTTAGGGTTGTGGGATCTTCTTTCTTACTCACAAGTTCACTCCTTTTAGGTGGAATGACGTAAAATCTACTTCGACTCAATTCTTTTAAGTGTCTACTTTCATAATTGAGCAAATTCAGTATTTATACACTTGTTATGGGGGTTTTCTGTGAACTTACCCAACACAATAGTAGCTACAAAGTCTTCCTCCTTGAACTCCCTTGTCTCTAACACACTAATCTTTGCAAATGATTGCAAAATGGTGTTAAATTCCAAGTATATTTGCTACTGAGCTTGGTCATCTCACTATTAATGTCAATTCATGCAAAATATTTCATAATCTTCCCATATTTTGAGTTTGAATGTATGCCTTTGATCTTAGGAAATCGAACGGTCCATGATTAGAGGTGTAATCATTACCATTGTTGATATAAATTCTTTGATAGATTGTACCATAGTACCGCTATGTCATATCAAGACTGTCACAGGGTGGTGGTGTAGTAGAGTTATCATTTTATTCTCCTCATTATACCACACACCTTCATTTTGCTTGTTGAGGGATGACAGGTTAAACAATCTCATACTGCCACCCTGCACACTCCACTTTGGACCATCATGAGATAGCAAGTTACCTCCAACAACTAAGTTATCGTCTATCGCCATATTGCAGTGTCACTATTTACTCCTTATGGGGCTTCGGGTTGCTTTTATTGTTAAGTGTTTTCTTACATCCACCCCATAGTGTTTATATTTAACTATCGTAGTATAGTGGTAAACATTTTTATATTGTCTCTTATGTCCCACCATCTCACACATACCTTTGTTGACTGTTGCGGTACTGTGGTAAAGGTTTACACTACTCTCTTTGCCTCACCAGCCCACCAAGGACCTTTAGAATTGGACATATGTTGCTGCGGGGGTGCAATAATGGACTTTTCTATTTCATGTGGGAATATGGGGGGTATATCATGGACACATTATTTTAGATATCATTTTTATTTAAAAGATTGAACAATTTTCTATTTTTTTTGAAGCCTTTTAGATCTTTATTTTGGCTTTTTAGTGTCAGTCAAACCTAAAAGGTTATCTTTCTATTTATAATGAGTAAGTTCAGTAAGATAGATAAATATTAACATAGGAATCAAGGCTTCAGTCATTTCAGGTTCAAGGCTAGTTATGATGGTGAAGTTAAGCAAATTTTGGAGGTTCTAACATAATCCATGCCATATTTTGGACTAGAGAAATTTTCTATAAATATTGAGTCTAGTGACTCTTTGCACTATCTACCACCTAAAAGCAAGGGAAAATTTCTTCTAGGATGTGAAATAGTGGAATATTTTATCAAGGATAATTTTTTTGACCAATTTGCAACATTTTTAAGTGAGGGTTTGGATAGGTTTAAGTGAGAACTATTGTTAGAATTGAAGCCCCAACTAAACCACCTTGGTGGGTACCACCCCAATAGACAAAATCAAGGAATGTGGAAACCTTTTCAAGGTCTAAAATTGAACCTACCCAAAATAGACATCTATAAGTTTGATGGTATAATATAACTTCATGGATAAGTCTCATGGAATAATGTTTTAAGCTTCATTAAATATTAGATAATGCAAAGGTTGATATAGCCTCACTAAATTTAGAATCTAAACCTTATCAATGGTACTTGTGGGTGTAAGTGAGAAGAAAGAACAAGCACTTATCCCACTATGAGAAACAATGAAAGGGAATCTATTTCACTGAATTACTAAATTTTAAACAAATAAGGTTTGTAGCTAAATACAATGCTAGGAATATGAGACCAAGAATATGAAAATAGGATTTGACACCTTATTAGAAGTTAGAATATTACATCAATGAACTTAATAACCAAATTAAGCATGATGCTCATGGAGAAATAGAAATGTGACTAATTCTATTGAAAAAAATGTGGCAAACTTCTTTCATGAAAGTGTAATGACAAAAAATATACACCCTTACAAATTTACATTAATTTTTAAGCTCACTTTGGTGTCCATCTCCTTGACATGTTTTTAGGTTCATTTTAGCCCTTGTCTTATCTTTTTTCCCCCATGGTGGCAAGGCTTTGGGTCATGTAACTTTTTTTGGTTGAACTATTATTATATTTTTATTAACCTTATATTTTTCACATTTTTTTCCTTTTTAGAGCTCAAACTATTTGGAAACTAGCACAATGTGTATATGTTTGCATGATGTGCTAAGATCTTTCATTATTTTCTTGTTTAATAACTATTTTAAAGTATTTTTCCACCTGTTACCTTCCCAAGTTGGTGATAACCATTTGGGATGCATCTAAATGGATCTCCAAGTCCTCCATCTTCTCTCCTCATTTTTGAATTTATCTTTCAGTTTTTAATTCACTCCACCATAACTCTATATAGTTTTCTGTAGCTTTTCTTAAGAACTGGTTCCTCCATGTGAGTACACTAGCAACACTACAATAATATTCTCAAAGATCTTGTGGAATTCAACATCCTTGTCCCCTTTGGCTTTATCAAGATTCAAGAAGTGACTTTGATTTTCTTTTCTTTTCTCTTACCTTGTTTACTTTATCATTATTATTATAGCATCCTTTCTATAGTGCCTTTGACACCTTGGATATTCACATCCTTTCAATTAATCTCATTCTTGTTTACATTATTTTCATTGTCACTACTCTTTCAATTCATAGACACACTTAGGATAGGAGCATATTCTCCATTTTATCATTTTCTACATATTGGCTATCCTTGGAGGTTGAAAGACCAACATAGGGGCTTGACCATTATTAGCAAGCTCCCAAACAACCCAAACAAAATTTTTCTCTTATAGCTATAGGTCATTCTTGGGGAAGATATTCAACCACACAAGAGTTTATAAATATGTTTATTTCCTTGTAATTTTATTTTTTGTTTGAATATATTGATAAAATCTAGTTATTTTGACATTTGTTATCAATTGGTGATCTACTTAGTCATCCCAATTTTATTTTGATACAGATTGGGAATTTTTCCTAAGAGATAAGAAAGTCTAGTAGCTCATATTGTATAGACTATAGGGTTATGTATAAAATTATGTGCTATGCATTGGCATCCTTTATAGAGGCTTCTAGATTTTATATCTAGGTTCTTGTCTAATTTAAAATTACAAATTTTCTCATTTATTGATAAACCTATAATTTCTCAAGCATAGAAAGCATTAGGATGAGATAGAATAATCCACTCTTTTTTCTATATTAGCAATATAGGTTAGTTCCTTCCTAAAAATATCTCATTGAACCTAATGTAGTATTTAGTAAGATTATTTTATGACACAAGTTTTCTCTTACTTGGATCAAATTTCATACACTAAATTTTGGTGAATTTAATGCTCTCTTACACATATAAACCTTTTTCTATTGATAATATTATAGTGAGAGCTATTTTGTATTGATATAAGAAAGGTATTGCATTCAAGAACATAAACAAATCTAGGATTTAACCTAGAGTGAATATATTTGGATTCCTTTCCCCTTTTATGCTTTAGCAGACTAATGAAATCCTAAGCCATAAGTATTTCTAAGCATCCTTATCTACTCTTTACATAGTTAATACTTATAAGTATTACCATTTATCTATTCTTCTTCTTCATCATCCAAAAAATGGTTTATGAAAGTATACATCCATTCAATACCGAAATGGGCTCAAGGTTTTTCCTTTTCCTTAGGAATGATCAACCCTTGCTAGACTTAATGTAGTGTTTCCCAAATGTCTTAGTAAAATTCACCAAAAATGGGAGCCTTCACACCTGTGTTACCCTCTAACTGGTGATGAATGTCTTGCTAGTGTGTAATGCCAAAGCTAGGCCTTTCCATGTCCAAAATGTCATTCAGGTTGCAAAGAAACTATCTTTTGATTAGCTCCTTTTTCAAGCCCCTCACCATCTCTTTCAACTCTCCTAAATCAAGTAGAGAGGCCAAAAAAAATAGAGGCAATATCAATATTAACCCTATATATATATTTTTCCACCTAGAAATCATCCCTTAAAACCTATTTTATTGTAGTTAGCTCCAACAATTACTGAGTTTTAAAGACCATCTTTAGTTTGTGGTCTATTATCTCTCCCAAAAATGTCATTTGTCTCTTGTACATACTAACCTAATTGGCATGTCCATATCTCCTATTCTATAGTGATTGAGCTAAGAGACAAGTGTTTTATTTCATTTGTTTTCTTACTTTAATAGATCCCCAACACCATCTTCACACAAATCACCACCTAGCCTAGCTAAGAAGGAAAGTATGAAAATATTTTGCTAGCCTCTTTTGCAATTATTAATTGACATTTTTTGTAACATTTTATCCTTGGAATTTTAAGAACACTTGTATGATATTACCTTCCTGAAACATTATTCATAATTACGAAAATCTGTTGAGTGTCTCATCAACCTCTTAATAAGGGATTGTGCTTATAAAACCTTAAAAATAAATCATTGAGGTGATGTGGGAGTGAGAGGCCTTAATCAATCTTAAAAATACCTTTTTCTCCTAGGTTGTTGAGTTTATCTACCTCTACATTTTCCTCCTTGTATACATGATTCACTATAAAGTTTTAGAAATTTTCTAAAATCTCCAAGATTTTCTCCAAATAACCTCTTCATTTCCAATTTTGTATCTCCCTTTTGTATGGAATTTATGGTTAGTGTTGAATCACCTTCCACCTCTATGTCTAAAATGGTATGTCTATGACATAGCTCTTATATGAACATGAGAGCTTAAATTTTTGTTGCATTGTTTGTTCCAACTTGTAGTGGGATGAAAGAACTACATATTACTTGCCCCTTCCAATCATGAATCATGCAACTTGTGTCAGAGTCACCAGGGTTGCCTCTACAGGTTCCATAAAAGTTTAATTTACACTAGCCTTGTATTGATGGGACCCATCTGGCCTCTTCTCTAGATTTTAAGGTTTCTGAGCTTCTGTCCCACACACCAAGGATGGTCACAATCTATACCAATTTTACAATATGTTGCTATCCTAGATCAACCATGATTTGTTATTTGATTTTTGATTAAATTTTTTGTTATTTACTACTTATACAATCACAAATTCTACTTTATTTAGGAAGGAGGGAAAATTCATTTCTTTTTCTTGAAATATTCACCTGTTTCGTTCCTTCCAAATTTCCCAAATCATAATTGAAGCGCTTACTATCTAGATGCATGATAACATTTCATTCTTGTTTAATATTAGTCATGACTTGAATAGAATCAAGATATCATTTTGGAGGGTGTATACCTATCCCAATTTGACATATAACCATCTCCAACACTCTTGGGAAAATTGGCACCCAAGTAGGAGATGATCTGAGTCCTCTTTCAAGCTTCTACAAAGTGAACACCTTGAAGGACTATGAAAAACCATTTTTAAAAATATGTCTACTATTAGAATCCTTCTGTAAAGGGCCACCCATGAGAATGTCCCTACCTTTGGGAGACATAGGTTGTTCTAGCATAGATGAATAATAATATCCATGGCCCTTATGTTTGCTTCTTGCACTCTATATCCTTATTTAACATTATATTAACTACGTTTTCCCCCATTCCAAATTAGTTTATCACTTCCCTTCCTCAAAGATATGCTTATTTCCTTAAAAATATTTTTTAAGATATTTACCTCTTGGTCTGAGATATTCATATTGTCAAACTTCTTCCATTGCTATCATTTGATCCCATCATTGGGGATGTCCACTAAGTAGTCCCTTACTTTGGACCCCCAATTTCACATGAGGATTCTTCTTATTTGATTCAATCCCTCCAATCTATCAAGGGGAGGTATCCTCCCCATGAGTCTTCCTAAAAGATGGAATTTTCTCCATCGTGTATATCCCATGTGAGATTTTAGTTATGATTGATCTATAATTGAAGATGACATTCCATATTCTTGAACCTTGAGGTAGTCTCTCCATTTTCAAAATGTTTTAAGAGTCTAGACTATCCAAGTACTTATTTTGTAATATTTTAACCCACTTTAGTTATAGTTGATCAAAAAAATTCCAAGCTAACTTGGCCTCCATTACTTTGTTCTATAGGAGTTATCGTTTTAGACCTACCCTACCATCCTCAGGTTATATTTTTTCCCATTCTATGAGAGCTATTTAATCTTTCTTAGAAGACCCTTGCCAAAATAATTTCCTCATTATGTGGGTTAGTCTTTAATTTACCCCACTCAACATAGATAAACATGACATTAGGTAAATGGGTATAACATATATAGTTGCTTTTAGCATAATTATCCTTCCTACCCTAGATAGACACCTATATTTCCACTATGTCACTTGATTAGAAACCTCATCTACTAGAGGACCCCATGGCTTGTTATATCTTAGCCCTAAAGCAAAGGGAAGTCCTAGGTACGTGTTGGGGGACTTTCCTAGTTTGAAATTTAGAGCTCTAAGGATTTCTTTTTTTTTGTTAGGGGGTAGAAAAAAAGTAGATTTATGATTTTGTGGTATTTCCCTCTTCCCCCAATTCCATATAATAATTCTTCAATATTTATATCATGCATTTGGCCTCTTTCCTCTTTGCATCCCCAAACAACATTGTGTCATCTACATATTGTTGATGTGAATTTGGTGGAAGATTACTTGTTATTTGAATCCCTTCTATTTTCCTTTCCACTAACACCTGATTCATTTCCTACCTAATGCATCTATCATTATTATAAAAATGAATGGGGAGAGTGGGTCACTATGTCGAAGACTCCTTGAGGCCTCAAAGAAGCCTTTTGAGAAACCATTCACTACTAATGAGTACCTTGGGCTAGCAACACAACTAAAAATCTAGTTAGTCCAACTTAGCTCAAAGCCAAAGGAATTTAATACATTAAAAAGAAATATCCACAATACTTTATCATATTCTTTCCTTATATCCAATTTTACCATCATTTATTTTTCCCAATTGTTATAGATGAATTGATTGCTTCTTGGGCTATGATGACTCCATACAAAATTAACCTTACTGGAAAAAACCTTGTTTGCTCTTCAACAATTACCTCTGGTAGGATTTTCTTGAGCCTATTGGCCACTTCTTTTTCTAATATTTTGTAGATTCTATTGCATAATGATATTGGCCAATAATGTTCTAATGTGAGTGCTTGCTTCTTCTTTGGAATTAAAGCTATAAAGGTGTTGTTAATATCCTTTAGTAGTTTTCCCTTATTATGAGAGTCTTCTATTGCCTCACAAACTTCCTTCCCCACTATGTGCCAACACTTTTGGAAGAAGGAAGTTGAGAAGCCATGTTGTACTGTGTCTAGGTGTAATTTCCCTACTTCCATCTTTATCTCTTCATTTGAGAAGGCCCTTCTTAACATTTTATTTTGATCCTCTGTTACTAGTTTAGGTATGCTATGTAGAAATATACTTTGAGATGATATACTAGATCCATCCCAATTATTGAGTAAATTTTGAAAATACTCCACAATCACCTATTTTATCATTTTTGGATCCTCAATAATCGAACCATTTACTAGTATTAATTGGATGATTCTATTTTTGAAGCCTCCTTATTTTTGTGGGGAAATGTAAATATTTAGGATTCTTGTCCCCTTCCTTTAGCCACACCTCTCTATACTTTTGTCAACAAAAAATTTCTTCCATGTTTAGGACATTTAAGTATTTTCCCAACAATTCCTTCTCCTTGAGATATTTGGTTTGGTCCATCCCAAATAAGATGTCCTCTTCATTGAGGGATTGGATTTTCCATTCTAATTCTAACTTAGTTTCAAATATATTCTTAAAGTGATTTTTTCCCACTCTCTCAGCTACCTCTTAACATACATTAGTTTTTTATTAGACATAACATTTTGGTGCCAAGGAAGGAATTTTCTTGCCACCATCCTGATATTAGTTCAAAGAATTTACCATCCTACTATTGAATGCACAAGACAATTGAGAGTAGGGGGTGAATCAGTTGTAACTTAAAACTTCAAAACCCTCATAAACATTCAAATCCACATTAATCTAATTAGTCCTTATTCTATTAGAATGATTTATCATTAAATCAAATAACAGAAATGGAACCAAATCAACACCATGCACAAGGAACACCAGATTTTATGTGGAAAAATAAATATGGGAAAAACCACAGTGAGGATTAACTAACAATGTAAAGTAATATCAACACCAAATACAATAGGGCTCACTGTTGGAGGGATCACTTCCCAAAAGAAAGAAAGGCTCATTGCCAAAGGCTCACTACTAGAATATAAAATAAGATAGAGAAGAATGTTACAATGAGAAATCTATCTTAAAGCAATACAAAATCCACCATAACATCACTGACACATTCACAATCTTTTTGAAGAATTGTATACACTTTCTATTCACTGCATTCAATAATCTAACACATGAAAGCTCACACTCTACTTCTCAAGTTCCCACGCTACAACTCTATAAATTGTATCACTCACATAATACTTATCTATCTTATCATCCCTCAACAACTCAACTCATATTTATACCATCTTCAACCTTGAAAACATTCTCCAAGGTCAACTATGCACCTCAACCATGCAAATTCAACTTAGGTTAGAAACAAAACATTCCTGTGGTGGAAAGGAATGAAGTTGGATGACCACAAAATCCCTTAGGTAGAACCTAAATCCACTCATGCATGCCACACCACTCTTCCACAAACATCAAAGTATCTTCACAAGTAGTGTAAACACCCAAGGTCTACTAAACCTGTGTTAACACCATTAAAAATTAAGTACATGCTTCTTCAAATCAAAATATGACTCACATACACCACATAACACTTGAACACAATCTAGAATATTCAACAATAACCCTAAAATCCAACAGATTCCTTCACAACAACTTTCACTTGGAGAATGTACACACAGTACATTCAAAGAACTTTGCCAAACTCTGCCAAACTAAATTCCAAAGAAAAAAACCATGAAAAACTTCATCGGCTGAAAGATACACACACTATTGACACCTTTCTAGATCCACAAGACCTGAAACCACTCTGTGGATAAATGTAGAGAAAGAACATTTCTCCCAAACACCTCTAAAATATACAGTTCATACACTGGTGAACACACCTTCCTTTGTGCAATAAATCAACACACCAAATTATGAATGCAACAACTTTGAACACCTCTAATCAACATATCCAAACCACACAAGAAAATCTTCAACCTAGAAGAAATGTGGAGCCAAACCAGAACACTACTTTGTAACACAAAACACCACTACAACACATTGTTTCCTCTTTTTATTCAATTTTCTCAAAAGCACTTGGAAACTAGGCACCAAAAACATATCATCAACATCTTTAGTACTTTCTCATCACCACCAAGCCAACTGTAACATAACAACTCAACCATACATCCATAAAAAAAGCTTATCAAAGCAACACTAGAGGACACTAGTAGCTTACTAAACATAATGCAACTAATCAAAGTATCATCAAAGATAACACTAATTCAATACCAATTGCACATCCTTGCAAAAAAATCCTTCTCATACAATTGAAGCCAATGAAAACACAAGCTTGTTGACATCAATGACAACATCAAATACTCATACTTGCAACACCTGCATCCAATTTTTTTCAAATTTGAAAGGGACTTATTTTTGAGCTTTTATCACCTATGATACTCAACTGAATTGGGAAATGATTTGATCCTAAAGCTAGGGTGATGCTAGGGTGATGGATCCTTCCAGTGAGAAAGGGAGTGCACCTAATATTCCTTTGATTAGAAACCTATCTAATTTCTTTACTATATTACCGAAACCTAATTTTTGATTCATCCAGGTGTAGCTACCATTCTTCATTGGCACTTCTTTTAGGTAATTTATTTTCATAAAATTCTCAAAGTCAATATGACATTGAATTCATCTTTGCACTTCTCCAAACTTATCTTGACTATGATAATAATATTAAAATCTCCACCTATTATAGAGAATTCATTAGTGAACAAATTTATAAAATTTTCTATTTCTTCCAAAATTGCTTCTTTCTTGGAGGTAATGCTAGGCCATAGACATGTATTAAAATGAAATATACATTTTCCAAACAAATCTTAACCTTACAACCTATCCAAGTCCTATTGTGTGCAAGGACTTACAAAAAGACATATTGTGTCTTCTATAATACTGCTAGGCCACTTGAAGCTCATTTTGCATTCACCATTGTTGCTTTCCAAAATTTTATTTTCAACTATAAGAGCTCAACCTCTTTGCTTGATAGTTTTGTGTCTTGAATCATAAATATGTTTGATATTGATATCTCCATATAACTCTTTACTAAGAACTTTTTGTTAGGGGTGTTTAATCCCCTAACATTCCATGATTTGATCTTGATTTTGGGAATGGTTTTTCCCTACTAGATCTTAGCCGTTTTATGACTTTTAGTTTCCCTTTAATATCCCCTTCTTGGCTAAGTTTTGTTGGAAACTTGGTTGTCATTGATGTCAAAGGAGAGATAAGAGATGCAGTAGATCTGGTTTTGGAATATTTGGTGCAAGTTGATGGGGTCAAAAGAATGGTTATGAAAATGTTGTAAAGTTACTCAGATTGTTGTAATGTTGTCATGCAATTTTGGCATATTATTGTAGAGTGTTCTTTTAGAAGTCTAAAGTGAAATCTATGGTTAGATTCGATGTGGGTTTTTTGAGATATTTCTAAGGGTATATTCTACATGATTATAAGTTAGATGATGCTCTCAAGAATAGATTATTTATGCTCTCAACCTATATTAGGGTTTGCAAATAAACCCTAAGGTTCATAGTAATAGTGAATGAAACAATGCTATATTTTTTATGTTGACTGTGTATGGGAATTTACTAGTTGATTAAGTCATCACCTAAGATCTCTTGCTTGTTGGGAAACATCCCCCCCTTTCCTAGCACTATGTGTTCATTTGGTGAAGAGTTCTTGTGAAAGATCAACGGTGCACGCTAAAAGTTTGAATATCGGATGACTATTGTAGTGGTCCTTCACATCGTGGTTCAAAGTTTAATTTTGCCTATGTTTTCATCGATGAGTGATGAACAAGGGGAGCTTGTGGAATATAAAATCAACATGTATAGTTGGCAGTAGCCTACTGCCCCACTATAGACTTGGTGGGTCCCTAGCTCAGCTCGTAGTATGGCAAGTGTGTGACACATGGAAAAAATTAATTGCATCATGAGGGTTCTTTGCATCATTATTATCTTATCTTTTCTTGCAAATGAAGTTGTGATAAGAAAAGTGTGTGTGATGCATTATCAACAATGAAGATTTAAAAAAGGCGATCGGACGGTGATCACTATATCCATTCACATTGCAAAAATAGAAGGTGAAGACTAAAGTGAAGCTATGATATTGGATGAGGTAAGATCAATGGTGTAGATTAAAAGAGGTGAATCAGATGACCATGTTTTGAAGATGTTGAGATGATAGGAGAGCCATATGATCATGGTGTGAAGGATGGAGATCAATGACCTGAATTTAAAATGGAGATTCCAAATGGCTAGGTCAGTGTGAACACAGTTTGTGTTGGGAAACTAACATAGAGAATGAAATTAAATGTTCTACTTGCTCCTACGACTAGTAGATAAAATATTTGATTTGTAGGGCGAAAAAACAAATTACAAAGGAAAACAAAGATCAAAATCAGATCAAGTAATCTATATAATACATTTAATGTATTATAGGGTTAGGGTTTTTGCAGGTCGCCATACTTAGTAAAATATAATAAATCATAAGTTGATTTGATGGCGAATGGCTTAATGAATAGGTAGCTTCTTGAAGAAGTGAGAAAGAAAATCCTAATTACAAGATATGTACAATGATGCAAAGATTGAGGAAGTAATTGCAGGTCGATAGAGTTAAGAAAAATATGAAAATCAGGAAACTGTAAATGAAAGTGAGTGGATGGTGCATCAAGAAGAGAAAGTGAGTTAAGTTGTAGATAGAGAATGCACTAATTTTGAATGAGTAGGACCCAAAAAAAATCTGAGATTGCAATTACGGTTAACATTTAGAGAGAAGAGGAGATAGAGCAAGGTGTAGAGTAGAAAGTGAGTTGCAAATATTGCAACAAAGTGTTGTGCAATTGCAAAGTAAGTTGCAACATTGAATTGTAACCAAATTGTAATATCTTGAATTGTAAATATGATTGGTGGGTTCCATTAGATATTTGGGTAGGTTATCATATTAGGGAGTGGGTGCTTCCTTGGAGTGGGTGCTCCTAAAACTAGGGGATTGGTGTCTCATTAGGGTTGGTGCCGTTAAACTTTGTAACATAAATTTTGATTGTGAGGCTAGATTAGGAAAGTAGATCTTAGAAACATTTCTCACCATGGTTTTTCCCATCTTGGGTTTTCTACATATATCTTGTGTTGTGTGTTTCTTCTTGTGCATGTAAGTTTTTCTGAATTTAAATCTTAATCTGCATGTTAAAGCATAAAAGGAATTAATCTTCTTTGTAGGATAAGGACCAAATTTTAATAAATCTACTGAGTCACCCACCTCTTAGTAGATTGTTGTGTTCCAACAATTGGTATCAGAGCCACTGGTTCCCTTGGAGAAGCTTAATCAACTTAGGTAGATCTTGGTAAAGTGAACACAATGGCCAATCAAGAAGGTTCTTCCACAAACAAGGCACCTTGATTTGATGGATCAGATTATTTTTTCTGGAGTGTAATGATGCAAAAATATTTGGGATCCCTAGGATTTGATGTTTGGATGTCTCTCAATAATGGATATGCTATTTTGGATACACCTCCCACTGATGTTGCAAGAAAGAAGGATTATGAGAACAATGAAAAAGAAAAGCATGCTATTCTTTATGGCTTGAATATATTAGTGTTTATCAAGGTTATGCATTGTCAAACTACACTTGACATCTGGGAAAAGTTGAGGAGCATCTATGAAAGAGATGACAAGGTAAAGTTGGCAAAGCTACAAAATTATCTGCTCAAGGTTGATGAAACGATGAACTGTATTAGAAGATTTAGAGAAGTTAAGGAATTAGTCATTGTGCAAAAATTCTTAAGGTCCATGCCATCCAGATATGACTCCAATATATCAGCAATAGAAGAAGCAAGAGATCCGATAAAATCACTATTGATGAACTACATGACATATTTACTACATATGAAATGAGTATGGTAAATGAAGAGCCATATAAAAGAGAAGTTTCATCCAAGGCTGCAAATAAAGATAAAGCTGACTTTTTGTAGATGCATAAAATTGGTCATATCTTTGATTAATCGGCATTTAATTAAATATTTATTATTTAATTAATTTCTCTAAAGTCTTCTACATGTGATTAAATTTAATTAATTTAATTATATGCGTTCATTCAATTTATTCTTCTATCATGATTAAATAAATTGATTTTTATTTAATTATTTCACATTCATATGTCCACTTGATTAATTAAATAGATACACTTTATTTATTTTAATTAATTATCACTTTTGAATTTAATTAAGTCTTTTTTATTTAATTAAATTTAAATATTTCTTTTCAAATCTTCCTTCTAATTAATTAAATATCTTATTTAATTAATTTCATTTACATACCATTTCTTAAAAGTTTAATTAAATATCTTTATTTAATTGAATATCTTCCATATTTTTTCAAAATCATAATTAAATATTCTATTTAATTATGAAATCTTCCATTATTCTTCAAATCTGGGGTAAATATTCTATTTAAAAAAAAAACCTCTGTGTCACCCTTAAATGAATAATTGAATTTAATAATTCATTATTTATCTTCTTCAAAATCTTTCCATAATCTCACAAAAAGATGATTTTTACAATTCATCTTTATCATTTTATCTTACCTCTTTTACATAAAAGAAAACAAAATATTGCTTTCTGTTTTCTTCTGTTTTTCTTCAGTCTTATCCATCTTCAACCATTCGATCTGCCAGAAATTTTCACAATCGTTGATCATATTAGCCAATCAAAAGCTTTTGAAAAACTCTATAAATAGCACTGCCAATCCAAGCCATGGTTACAACACACAACAGATGAATTAGAGATTAATTGCATTCTAGCATTATAGCATTCTTAGCATTATCATTATAGTTTTATTATTCATAGCATCATCATAATATTTCATTTTAGCAATCATGTTTGAGAACGATCATGTCTTAGCTTAGCATTGCATGCATTTCATATTCAATCTCATTCTCTAGGAAGACTGTTCATTGAGCCTAGCATACGATCTGAGAGCCAACTAGAATCAATGAAAACATTGGAGATAGAGGATGATAGGACAACATCGATAATAGGATACTGAGTTTGCAATCTTTATTATTTCAATATTCTGTTTTTGATATAATGTCTTATTGGTGTGTTTGATTCATTTGTTTTTACATATTTAACACATAAAATCGACCACAAATTTCTGGTGCCCACCCTAGGGCATTGCCCCATTTTTAATATTTATTTGTAGGTTTTCTGATAGGATTTCGCGTTTTGGAATTTAGATTTTTGACAAAATTTTCCGTTTTAGCGCATACGAGGATTTCCGAAGTGCATCCGTAGGTTTTTAAAGCGCATCTGTGGTTTCTTTCAACACTCTTGCAGGTACTTCGGCGCATCCAGGAACTATTTT
>VDFB02259957.1:0-14304 GCA_007258455.2 Sequoia sempervirens
AGAATTTGGATGTTACCCTTGAGTGTGCAAGCTTGAATGCATCTATTGCAAGCACGAACGCATCTATTGTATTTTGTATTGATTTGATATTTGACATTATACTATCAATTATCTTTATTGCTATCAATTGTGTTTTCAATTTCAAATATATTTTTGCAAATACACACACACACACACGTCTCTCTCTCTCCCTCTCATAATATATATATATATATATATATATATATATATATATATATGCATGTATGCATGTGTATACACACACATATGCATATGCATAGTACAGCCATACCCCGCCAAACAAAAGTGAAGGGAGAAAAAATTGTCATAGTGGCAAAACCAAACCGCAACCTTGTTCCCAAACTTGCAGCTTAGGATATATCTTGATGGTATTTTTTAGCAAGCTAAAAGTTTAAAGGTAATTAAATATATTAAAATGATTTGGGCCATTAAATATCTAAAAAACAAATTTAGGACTATGCTGAATAGCAACCACAAATTCCATTAAATCAGGAGACAAGCACTAGATGAGGTTTGACTTAATAAATAAATAATCTTCATGATATTTGAAACAATCAAAAAATGATATTGAACCATAATTATACAATTGCATATTTCATAACAGTGTGATGATAACCCTACCTGCCAATAATTTTTTCCCTTCACCCTTTGTCTTATCTCTTCTGTTCCTAAAGCTTGAGTGCGAATAAGCCTACCTTCATCATCCCTGCTTTGCAAAATATATTAGTTTCTGCAACTACAAATACTTTTAAAAAAATAGTCCAATATCAAACAACTACAAATTGTACGTTCAAGCACAAATGTTCATAAATATCTGTTAATGTACAAACTGAATAGATGTTCTTCATATTTTACTTTATGATATTTTGTAAGCAAAGCAGAGTTGACCTTATTTTGTCTTATGGAAAAAAGAATCAATAAACCGACAATATAAATTTGAAGCTAGATAAATCTTAGCTCAGCAAAAGCTGCCTAAATAGCTCATAGTTATATATCTTTTTTTAAAAGACTTCAAAACTACAACTGTCCTTGCATAGGCTAGACATGACCGACAAATGTATCATCTCCTAACTTAACAGTTCCCTTACAACCTATATAGATAAATTCTGACTTTAAGTATTATGACTTGCATTACAACTCGATAGATATAAGACTGTTTCCTATTTGTTCATATTAATATGTCAAGATGCATTCAAAACAGCTCCTCATAAACTTTTAAGTTTGAATATTTATTCTCTGGTAAAGTGAGTCATATAGTGCCTACCTCTATTCAGTTTACCTAGTCGTATGAGAAAAAATATGCAGAGCAAGATGAACAATATAAACCTAGAGCATATATTTCCATTTCACTCATGTAAACCTCAGACAACAATATTTTTAAGCCATAGCTAGTTGTGATTGGCGAGTGTGGTAATCTGCATACTGACATCATTACCAAATTTATTAGCAATAAGGTTATGCAAGAAGTAACCACATACAAACTCCTGCCTAACAGCAGGCGAGCAATTTACGATTGTATCCCACATCTGTACTCTTTTACCTATCATTTCCATAGTAGCACAACACTTCATAGCAATGCCAAAGTGTAAGTATTTTTCACTCGCTCAGATTTAAAATGGGAAGTTTTGTTATAATAATATATTTTTTCTCTAAGTTAACAGTTCAGATTCAGGTCTGCCAGTATGGGAAAAATATTGGGATAGGGTATGTTTTGGGTTTGTCCATACAAGAAATATTTAAAAATTATATTATATCATATTATATTTATAGAGCCTAAAAATAAGAATTAAGTTCAAATAACACATAACATACATATAATAAGCAAAAAAAACTGACAAAATGGTTACCTCAATATTAAAAACTGTAACCCCCTTTTGTGGACCCCACCAAGAGTTCCATTTCATGTTGCTCTCAGGTGGGAGTGTCTACAATAAAATCTAGTGAACTGCAAAAGTGAAAAACATAAAACTCACAATACAAATGTGGTTAACACTTAAAGGTGCTAAATGGTAGAGCATGTGTTGTTTCTATTAATATGAAGCCAGTAATTAGTGTTTTTACAAAGAAATGCACCAGGTAATACTCTAAGACTTAGAGCTAAAAGACAATCCATAAAAACCCCCAAAAGTTGTCAAGGTCCCCAAAAGTTAAAATGTGAAACTGTGAAATAGCAACACCAGAACATCATCAATTTTACACATGCTCATCAGCCATCATTGGATGGAGAAGTAATAGAACAAGAATGCTCAAGGAAAGATACCCTTCCTACAACATTTTGTTCAACTTCTTAAGTGTAACAGCGCCATTTGTACAAGGTCCCCACCATAACATGTTTTATTTATTCTTTTCATGAAATGTCATGACAAAAATTATTACAATGCAAAGACAAAGCAAAAAATAAACAAAATGCCATGATTCATAGAGGGTTTTCTCTCAAACTTTTGCAAGGAGGTTGGTATGCAAGTTAACACCAGCAAGACCAAGATCATGGTCTTTCCCAATAGATTGAAAAAAGAGAAAACAAAAATATGTTTAACTTTTTTTTTGAAGGGTGTATTATAGAATAAGTAACCTAAGTTGCTAATTTGGGTACTGTTGTGACCTATTTCACACATCGCCCCATTGCAAATGGGAACCCTCACTGGTTTGCTCTTAGGGTTTAGCTTTGAGTAGCAATTTCATAATCTTTGTCGCTCTGGAAATTTCATGTCAAAGTCTGGAGTCATCACCCGAGCCAAGTTGAGAATTTGAGCCTGAAACTGAACGTGAACGTCATAGAAGTGCTTAGAAGACCCGGTAGACAAGGATCGCCTGTGCTTTCACTCAATTCTGACACTTCCTATTTTTTAGGGATTTTGCTTTTTTGCTTTTTGCTTTTTTCGTTTTTGGCACTTCCGGACCAATCTGGAATTTACTATTTTTAGAAAGCTGCTTTTTGCTTTTTTCTATTTTTAGTAAGTTTCTATTTTTAGAAAGTGCTAGGTCTCACTGGCAGTGGAGTCGAAAGTTTCCACTTTTGGAATCAAAAAGCAGGCAAAAATCAAGCGAAAATCTTAAAAAATCAAAAAATCATGAGAAAAGCAAAAGAAAAGCGCATGCAAAGATTTGAAAAGCAGGAAAAAGCGCATGCAAAAGCTGGAAAATCAATTGAAAAATTGCGCCTTCAAGAGAGAAAATCAACGAAAAATCAAGTAAAAAGCAAGGAAAATCATGGTGAAATTCGCCTAAAGCTGGAGAGGTGCGCCCATGAGGAAATCCAGTTGAATCTTTGAAAAATCCATTTAGAAATCCAGTTAAAATTCGTCCATTTGAGAAGTCTTGAAAAAAAAATTCGCCCAGTACAAGGAAATCCAGTTGGGTAATTCGAAATTCCAATTGGAGAAATGATAAAAATTCGCTAAGGCAAGTAAATAATTCGAATTGGACTTCAAGAATTCCAAGATAAAGGAAATCCAGTTGGATGATTAAAAATTCCAGTTAGAAGTCGAATTTCCAAGAAGGGAATCGAAATTTTTTCTAAGGCAAGAGTTACCTTGGTAAGAGGAAAAACAAAAATCCAATTGAAAAGTGGATTAGTCCACTTAGAAGTCGAATTTTCTAAAAGGCAAAAGAGAGATAAATAACTTAAGTTTTTATTTAAAAATAAAGACTTAGTTAGCAAGCAAGAAGGGACGCCTTGGAAAAGTCAAAGAAAAGAAGATAAGATCGCTTTTTTGCATTTTAAAACAAAGCACCCAATCAGAGAAGAGGTCAACCCAGGCAAATAAGGAAACTTTTTATTATAAAAGAAGTGCTTGTGAATTTATTTTTCATTATTTACAGGTTAAGTTTTTTCACAGGCAAACTTCTCTCAGCCAAAGGCGTCCTTCTTCTTATTTTCTTCTTGAGCTGCAAGTTACATTAATTCTAGAGCATAAGGTTGGACATTTTCTTCTATTTTCAGATTTCTCAATCAACTGCAGAGTCATAACTGGCGAATTTGAAGAAGAAAAAAAAGATTTCTTGGATTTGCACAAAAACTTCAGTTTTCCACTTTAAAAGTCCAGTAAATTGTTTTAGAAAATTCTTTGAATGTTCTTTTAAAATGATAAAGGCTGGAAAATTTTATTTTATTGAGATTTATTCTCCAACTAGCCTAGGCAGTCGAAGTCTAGAATTTTTTAATTAATTTATTTAAATACTCTCCAGCCATAAAATCGCCTTTTTTACAAATTTGTTAAAATATTCTAACTCCGAGCTTCGTACAAGCACAATGTCTACTTCAAAGAACGTAGGAGGTGGAGTTAGAAAGATCCAGGTAAAGGAAGTTCTCAAGGAGTTCTATCCAGAATCCCAACTGTCGTCAAAATGGAAGAAAGTAGCAGATACCAACTTTGAGCAATTCAATGCGATTCAACACAAGAAAAGGATGTTTGGTACTCAGCATGAAATGCCTACACCCATTGCAACTAACATCGTCAAGCGCGGACTTCACCAGGCAACAGGATTTCCACCTGCAGTTCAGTGCAGTGAGCTGATGGTTGAGTGCGCCAAGAGATACAATCCGCAAACAAGATCCATTAAAGCATCTAACGGGATCACTTTGGCATACTTTACAAAAGATTCAGTCAGAGAAGTGTTTGGAATTCCTCGTCGCCAGAAAATGTTGAACAGGACTCAAAAAAGAATCACAGGCTATGTTTGATCAAGCCAAAGAATCTTGTATGGACATAGTTAATTCCAACTGGATCAAGGAACCCAAAAGGCATCGCTCTAAGCTGCCTAAGAGATTGATTTGCACGGATTTTAAACCAGAATACAGTGACATGATTCATATGCTGAACAGGATTATGGGTACTTCTCAGGGAGCTTTCTTTGAAGTATGGATGTTTTCATATGTGGAAGAGGTCGTATTAGGAGTGGAAGCAATAAATTGGGCAAAATTGATAAGTGATAACATTGATTTCCAGTTGAGAAGCTTGGAGAAGACCAAGACCTTCTATATGAGTTCCTACGTAGTTTATATCTTGGCACGGTTTACTAAGTATAGAGGACTAATTTGCAAAGGGGAAGTTGGACTTCGAAATAGCCAATTCAAAGCATATGAGTGTTACCCACAGTTACAGTTGCATTATAAAGACAATTATAAGATAACTAATGACGCTTTCCTCATGTATATCACCCGATTGCTTCAAGGAGGAATTCAAAAAAGGTTGTCTAAAGAGGCTATGGTATTGCTTGATAAATTCGGATCTTGGTTCATCCAATTTCCGACTTTTACATACATAAGAGTTCATGGATTCCCGGATGCCCCGTATCAACTCCCTCGGTATCCAACGGACAAGATTATTATGCTTGAAGTTGCAAGGCAGTTGGCACACGTGGATTCCATTCAGGGGAAGAAGAACAAACAAGGAGTGGATTTTCCTGTTACAATTGGGAAAATGCTAGAAGTTTGCGCCTCATTGCAATCAGCTAAGGCAGCGAAGTTAGAGTTACAGTTTTATAAGTTTTCCACTTATAAACCAAGGTCTAATTACGATCCATATTTGAGGGTTCACGGGAAGAAGTCCCTTCATGTTATGCAGATTGAAGATTATTGGTCTAACCTGGTGGACGAATATGGAGTCAGGAAGAAGATGTGGTCTAGAATTCCAGTAGACCTTGTGAAAAAGTGTGACTTATTCCTCGTCCCTGACCAGATAAAGGACAATGGAGACTACGTGCATCCTCAATTTGAACAAGAAAAGAACAAGCCTATCTTGTTGCCTAACTGGACACATCCTGAGTTGACTGATTTGGATGTATTGATGAAGGATATTGCAGCATACTCAAGGGAATGGGTAGATAGTCAGATCAGCAAATTGAGAAAAGAAGGAATTTCCCTTACCTATGCCACGCTGAGCAATGAAGAAAGTCAAGGGGAAGCAGTTGGAGAAGGTCCTGATGAATTCCCATGTGCAAGCAAGAGGAAAGCAATGATCGAAGACCTTCAGACGAAAGAAAAGGAAGCAGCTAGCGAAGAATTGGAGAGTAAGAAGCAAAAGGTGAGTGAAATTCCATCATCCTCAAGTACTTTATCTATCAGAGTAGTAGAAGAAGTGTCCATTGTTGGGATTGAACCAAACCATGAACAAGAGGTTGAATTTCAAGAGTTGGAACTGCTGGATTTTGTCCAAGAGCAAACCTTCACTGAGTGTTTGGAAGGAGATGATACTCTGATGATTGAAGGCATGGGAGATACTGAGATCCTTGAAAACAATGAGGAGTTGGGAGATGAAATAATTTCTGCCTTAAAGGAGTGTGATGATGATGTTCAATTGGAAGATGGGATGGAATTATCCACTATCCCAGCTTGGTTATCTGAGAGTTTGATGAAGAAGTCTAAACCACTAGATGAAGTTCAACCAATTGAAAGCATGCAGGACTTCTTAGAGAGGATTGGCAAAGCTAAAACGCCAAAGAAGCCTAAAAAATACTCTCAAATTATCAGGAATGATGCAGGATCCAGGGTTTTACAAGTTGCAATCCCAAAAGTTGACAAGCCTAGAGATCAGATTACTCCTATGGATTATGATGTTACAACGTTGGACATTGGGCCAACCACGATAGATCAGGATTTCCATGAGTTAGCAGACACTTCCAAGGCCATCAAAGAGAAATTCGAAAAAACAGAGGAGAAGAAGGAAAAACTGGAGTTAGAAAATTTAAGGCTAATGGAGTTCATTCAGCAGCTAACAGCCCCTTTGCGCCAAGAAAGTGAAGCTTTTATTCCGCCATCATCCCTTCCTCCGGAATCCATTGACACTCTTGAAGCTATGAGGATCACAAGCCAAGCAACCAGGAGTTGGATCAACAATATCTCAAAGCAAATGGAGCAATTCTTGAAGAAATGTGCTCAGACTTATGACAGATCTGCCTTGCTTATGACAGAAATTGGTCAAATTGGAGATAATTGGGAAGACTTCCAGTACATAAATGACAAAGTAATACCTCGTTTGAAAGCTTTAAAGGAAGTATCCCTGCAAATATTGATCCAAGAAGGTGTTATTGAGGAAGGAGCCTCATATGATTTCAGCAGATGGTATCATTCCTTGTTGGCTAAGAGGAAAATATATGATGGAACGAAGGAAGAGTGTGCTATTGCACAGAATGCAATTGGGAAAATACAATTTAAAATCCTCACCTCTCTTGAAGGATTAACAGGACAGGAGCATCATAATGCAGATGGCTTGGATTTGGAAGGTTTGAAGAAAAGTGTGATGAATATTTACTTCAAGGAAATGCAGATTATCACAGAAAATCAGCTTGATGACATGTCTTCTCTTTTGACCTTTATGGATAACTTTCAGAAACAAGAAGATAGATGGGAAAGTACTTTTACTCAATGCCTTGAAACCTTGGACATAATGGGAGTGCAACTGGATTCCATGCCAAGCATATCAATGGAGGAGCTCAATTTGGTGTTAACAAAATTTCTTGCATTTGCAGCCAAGGAGCAGGCCAAAGGGAATTGCATTTTGGATTCCCATTTGCTCGAGTAATTTGCAAGGTGTCATTATTTTCCACACTCCAAGTGGCTCGTCCTACTTGTGCCATGTGTCCATCAAGTTGGTTATGCTTTTTAGGGTTAGGGTTTCTTGAAATAATCTTGGCCATTGATCTCAAATCAATCTGGGCCGTTGCTTTGTAATTGGGGTGCCTATATAAACCCCACGCATTTCATTCATTCAGGGAGAGACTTATGAAATTGTTGCTACTAGTGCTATTCAGATAATAATTTGATTCAGAGTTGAGCATTTGTTATTTTGAGACCTTGCATGGTTTCATAATTTCTTCAATAAAGTAAATTAGTTTCAGCATTTTTTAGATGAATGAAAGATTGATAGTGTTGAAAATAGTGAAATTAGTTCATACCTTTTTCAATTGAATGATTTTCAATTTGATGTGCAAGGTTAGTCTGAACTTTGAAACTGTTTAACTTGGATTCTATTACCTATATACATTGTTCAAATTGATGGTGGTATTGTGTAATAGGACATCACTCGTAAATCCATTGAAGATTGCATCATCTTTGTCTAGTTGTAGTCATTGTGCTTGGCAAAACAAAGATTGGTTTAAATTTCACTATCCAGCATTTGTCTCTTAAGTTCATAGGAGTAGTTTGGCATAAATCTAGTTTCTAAACCCTCATCCCTTTTCCTTTTATTTTATCTCAAAACCGAAAATCCCAAAAATACAAGAACATTCAACGTCAAATCAATCTAAATTCCTACTTTTGAATAGTTCATTACCCAAGGTCCCTTTGTGAAATCAGCATATCACATCATCCATTGAGCTTGTCCATCCCCAAACTTATGAAACATTGGAATTACTGTATGATCTTTTAGCAATCTTAGCATACGAGGTAGTTTTTCAAGAGAGGATAGAACGTCTTTGGACTCTTTATTCTAAAGTGCTTGGTGAGTCATAAAACACGCATCAACAGGTACGGGTTCAAATAAGGGTACAGGTATAGCAGTACAGCAATTTTGAATTATAAATTATAAGAACAGTGATCCTCATAATTGCCAATAAATAGAATACAACATAATTTTGACATAGTAACTTATAACAGTTCAATTCATGATCACTTCACAAGTACAGTAATTGATTCTCCTTAAAAAATATAGTAGGAAAAATAAAAATTCAACGAAGCCTGCATACCTTACTAGTTTCTTGGTCAATATTGATCGTGACTCAGTGGAAAGTAGAATATTGCACTCAATGCAACATAATCAACAAAAAAAATAGTCAATGTAAGTGAATGAATGAATGAATGCTTTTAATTACATCCACGAGACCAGCTGGCCTATGGGACTCAAGATACAGAGCTGAAACCGCCTTTTGCAACAAACAGAGCAGCCGCCGACCCCACCAACTACTCCATGTTTCCCTCTAACTCTTTGCTGATTTTATTTCTTCTACTGTGTATTTTGATCAGGTAACTTGCTGTTTCAGCAATCTTCTCCTCTTCAAACAAGGCCTCTAACAATTTAACTTTAAGCGGATCCGAGTAACTGCACCTGATGTCCTCATAAGCCTTACACTGCATGACATTGTGCCACTCTGTTTCCACTAAACCCAACGAGCAAAAACGAAAAATCCTATCTGCCCATGCCTCCTTGGGTATTTTCCATCTTCCCGTTTCACACCTCAAACGGTGAGAGCTACTTCTCAACTGGGCTATCAGCATTTTAGCCTTCCACTTTATATCTGCCCCCACGTAATACTTTTGCTCGTGATCACAAGTGTGGTTAAAATGCAAAACATAGTATTCTCTTTTTCTACCAAGTTGTTTTGACCACATGATATGTTTGACTTTATCTTTGACATACCTTTTAATTTCCACATTTGTGTTTGGACACTCTTGCATGCTTATCCCCCATTTTCCCATCCACTTGACATTTTGCCTCATCCACGTGCTCTTCCTTCTAGTTAAATTTTCTTCCACCACAAGTTAATGCTGTCTATGTAGCAGAGATCTTTGGCCAACATAGTCAGTATAGCAGAGCTCTTTGGTCAACACTGTCAAATAACCACATTTAACAAGAGTCAATCAAACAAGGGTCAATGCAGTTGTAGAAGGTCAATTTTGAAGATCTAGTGTGCTGATTCACAAATGATGTCAAATTTACAGTCTGACCCAAACATTGTCTTTTTCCCCCTCCTACGATAGTGTTGGTCAAATGAGAGAGTAAATGATGGAATGATGCATTCATGAGGATCATTTAATGCTATCTACACATGTTCAATTGGAAACAATAGCCCTAACTTTTTTTAAACGGCAGTTATAAGTTCCTGGTTTGCCAAGACAATATCAAATTTGTATTGGAATTCATTAGAAAACAATATCATATTTAGTAATCGATGGTGTCATACTTCTTTCATAGACCAATTTTGTAACTACTGTTGTTTTTCTCTTCTTAGAATGTGAGGCTCCTATTGGGTATGCCCAGGGTACTACTCAGGTGCCTGGATTCTTGGTGGTTCCTTCACAAAAGAACCCACAAAGAACCCAAGCACCTGGGCCGTACCCTAGCCATATCCAAGGATGAACGCAAACCAAACCCATACCCGAACCGTACCACACACGTACCTAGTCAAATATGAAGGACTCGATAACTTAGTAAGTAATAGAGCACAAATTCCTTGGGGTTGACTTCAACAAGAAATTTAGTTGGGAAATTTGCATTAGAAGAGAACTTTAGGAGGTTGGAGAGCACTTTATGCATTGCAAAACAAATGTAGAGAGGCGAAACACTAGGATTGGAACACCATCTAGATTCTATTCGAGCTGTTAATAATTCTAGTGATACTTTACAGGTGTGAATTATGGGCTAGCCATACTTTAGAGTTAAAATGGAAACAAATAGAGAGGATTCAAAAACCCTTAGGCACAAGCAAATTCAAACTATGGTTTGTCTCCTATGAAATCCTAAAAAAATTGAACAGATGTAGACAATAGATGGCCTAAGGTTCTCACCAAAGAAGTGTCGAATGAGAGAAAAAATTCTTGGAAGAAACAAGACATCAAGTGCATGAACAAATGGAACATCCACTTGAAGGCATGTCCAAATCATGGTTCTGAGACTTCCGGACTACGCTCGGACTTCGGCTAAGGGTACTTCGACTCTATGAGACTAAACCAAAATGAAAAAAGTTGAAAAAACCTTAGAAAATTAGAGATTTTTAAAGATTTAAAACTTGTTTCAAGCACCCTTTATTGAATACAACACAAATAAAAGCAAATTTGATCACATACACAAATATACAATGATCACATAAGTATAAAGTACACAAATTGTAGTTGCGCTGCTGAAGGAAATAACATACTTTGATATATAAAATTAGTCAAATGTATACAAAACTCATGGAAAATGAAATCCATGACATCAAATGTTCCATACAAATATGAAATATCAAAAGATTCAAAACAATAGCTATAAGTCTATCACTCTATGCCTATGGCATAGTGGAGCCAGCATCCTTCCTACGAAGGCGTCTAAAGGTCTTGGATGATGTTGCGGTTGCAGCCATAGTCTCTGCCTATGTCTGAGTCCCCATACCACTCTCACCACCAGTAGCTATGTCTCCTCGTGCTCTAGCCTCCTCCTCAGCCATGGCTACAACCTCAGCCTCTCTCTCTGCCTGGTCCACCCAATCAAGGTCCTCGTCACTAAAGACTGCGTCTGTAGCCTCAGTGATCCACTCAGACTGTGGATCAACCTCCTCTAAACAGATCGGGGTGTTGTCGTGGTCAAAATCCTTCCTGTATCTGAGCCGAAGGTTGTAATAAACATATACCAGGTCATTCATCCTCTCCACTGTCAATCTATTGCGCTTCTTGGAGTGTATGTGCTCAAACATACTCCAATTGCGCTCACAACCGGATGAACTGCATGGCTGGCTCAATATTCGTATGGCAACATTTTGCAGGTTCGGTGTATCAGAACCAAACATCTCCCACCACCCATCTGAGATGAGAAAAAGAAACAAAATCAATCTCATTTCAAGTTTCAAGTTCAAGTTCAACATTTAATAATAAATTATAATATAAAAAGATGAAAATTATTGCCTTAAATATATTTTTACCTGGCGTTAATTTTGTCCTACTATCTTTGCACATTTGACGTGCAAAGAAGTCTCCTCGTGCCTTAGTGAAGGCATCTATCTCCTGCACTATGTGTGTAGTAACAGAGGGCAACATTCTCTCTATCGTCGAGTAGAGCCCACTAAGAATTTCTCTATCTGCACGGAGATCACGGCGGAAGTGGAAGGCCGGATTTAGGAAACCTGCGGCTGCATGGATGGGCCTATGGAGTTGGTTTTGCCATCTCCTATCAATGATCTCCCAAATGGGACGATACTTATCATCAGCTCCACCATAGACTGATCTAATGGCCTCTTTGGCCCTATCCATGCCCTCATATATGTAGCCCATTGCGGGCTTCTCCCCATCTGCAACTCGTAGGAGAACTAGCAAGGGCTCAATAAACTGCAAAGTGCAAACATGTTTCACAAATAAGTAAGTGTGACTGTCAATGAAAATGAACAAATAAAAGTAAGATATGATTAAAAATTAAAACATAATAAAGAATTAAATGTTACCTTCACAATCTCATCTGCTGGTGTCCAAAACCCTGCCTCATCAAATATGCAATCAGCCACAGCAATCCCTGCAGTGCTTGTAGAAAAGGATGAGGAAGACCACTCCTCACTAGCAAACATGCGCCTCAAAGGTGCCCTTGACCGAATCAAGGATTGCAACATGATAAAATTTGATGCAAACCGAGTGATGCCAGGATGAGACAACTCCCTCAACCCCGTGTATTGCCTCATAAGGTTAAGCACCCATGCATGATTGTAAACAAATTTGCAAATGTTTCTTGCTGATTCCATACATGTTTTTATCCATGGGAGCTTGCCAAGATCCTCCATCATGAGGTCAATGCAATGGGCGGCACATGGAGTCCAAAATATAGTTGGGTGCCTCTCCATCAATAATCTACCAGCAACAACATAATTTGCTGCATCATCTGTCACCACTTGCACTACATTTTCTTCCCCCACATCGGCTATCACCTCCTCTATAGCCTCACATAGGTATGTGGCATTTTTGAATTGGGCGGAAGCATCAATGAACTTTATGAAGACAGTGTCACATGAAAAAATAAGCAAAACCAAATTACCAATTATTCAATAAATTAAAAACATAAATCAGCCTTATTAAATTATTAATCACTAAATCGAATTCAAATATCAATGTATTAAGGTAAGTACAATTACCTCCAGAGGAAACTAGAAAGTTCAACAGCGTCCTATTTCTCCTATCGGTCCAACCATCAGTCATGATGGTGCAACCAATCCTCCTCCATTGCACACGCTGCTCCTCTAATTGTGCTTTCACATCCGCCACCTTTTGAGTCAAAAGTGGGCCCTTTAATTCATCTTCGCTGGAGGCTTTGAACCCCGCCCCACATATGGTTATTGCATCAACCATGTTTTGCCAAAAAGGAGACCTAAAACATGTCATAAAATGAAAAGATTTAAGTTTTTAACTTTAAATTTGAATTCGATAGTGAGATACATCTAAATTCTAAAACAATAAAATTTAAATATAAATTTTAAAACAAATAAACGAAAAAAGAATTACCTGGCTACATGGAAGGGAATGGTGCAGTAGTACCAAAAGTCTGCAATTGTTTTTTTTGCTGCATCGTGTGCATCCTTGTTCCAACCCATGCTCTCAAGCGGCGGTTGGGAACCAGGAGTAGTGCGTGGTACAAAATATGAGTCCACCCTAGATTTACGAACTCTAGGGCCAATACTAATACTGCCACTACCACTAGCAGTAGCAGCGCCACCAGCACTAGGAGTACGCGTAGGAATAGATGGTGTAGAAGCAGAAGCACTAGCACAAGCACTAGCACTAGGACGGTATGGAGGCATGGAAGAAGCATCTCCAACAGCACCAAGTCCTTGTCCAACTCCAACACCTGCCAACTCCTCCCTCTGTCTCTTTCTAATTTCTTTTTGCCTTTCAAAATTTTCTAATTGCACCTGCACTTCACGAACAGCCTCAATAGGTGCTAGGGTGCAGCCCACTGCATCATGGATGGGTATGCGTGCAAGGTGTTATTTCAATCTATTTATGCCTCCATGATATATTGTTTTGCAGTATTTACATTTTGCTTCTCCTCTTTTCATTCCGGGAAAGATTTCAGCATGTTTCCAAGCAGGGTCTTTTCTGACTGGGGTTCGAGACATTGTGAAAATAATAATATGGTTTGATTTGCAAATGAATGTGGCTGCAATAACAAGTAGGGTTTGTAAAATTATTTAAGTTGCAAGTAGGGTTTGTAAATAAAAATGCAAACTATAATAATTTAAAAACAATGATTTTACAAATTAAAATGAATTATTTGTTAAAAAAACACAAAAAAAACCATTAAAATCAAACTTACCTCTTAGATTTGGCTTGGAATGCAATTCAAACTCCTCCCAATCACTAGCAATGAACTTTCAATGCACCTCCTTAGCAGTATGAAGCTTCCCAAATGATATATGACCTTGCTTTTGTTTTAAACAATTTGCTGGTTGCCCTCTCTTCTCCTCCTATTTTTCTTCACAGCTCTCTCTTCTCCTCCTATTTTGCCAAAAGAGTGAAATGAAGTTGCTTTTAGGGTTGGAGAGAACATATAGAACAAAAAAAAAACTAACTTTAACTTTTAGTTTTATGTTTTTTTAGTGTTTTAACTTCTT